>JAKUCV010007197.1:0-49877 GCA_028386065.3 Turnera subulata
AAGCTTAGTGTCCTGGTTCGGGTCTTTATGGGTGCAAGCAGTGACGGGTTTGGATTAGGGGTAGGGTTTGTGGTGGTTGTCGTCTTCTTCACCGGTGAATTTGACATTTTTTTATTGTAATCTCTGGTGAGTGGGTCAAGAGTGGTTGGCTGTGTGTAAACTGTGAATTAAATTTAAAAGATTGGGGTTGGGTTTTTTTAATCTAAAAAGATTTTCCAGAAAATAGAGAATAGGGAAGAATGAAAGAGGAAAAAAAATCAGAAGAATTACAATTGTTTATTAAAATTGTTTATTAGGATTTTTTTCATTTTTTTCATTTTTTATTTTATTTAACAATTGTTTTAGAAATTAAATTTTGACAAAAAAGAGAGAATGAATTAAAAATCAGCAAACTGTGGGCCCCACTTGACACGTGTCAGCACCGTAGTCATTAACCGACTGTAGAGGGTAATAAGGACAAGGTGACCCGGTAAAATAAGAGTTGAGGGACATGTTGAGTGAAAAAAAAGGAAGAGGGACAACAAATGCGAAAATAAAAAAGTGAAGGGACAAGAAAAACTATTTTACCCCCAACTAGCCAAAGTGGCTTAGATGTAGTGAGAACATTTCCTGGAACTTCACTTCCAAAGACAGCATAAGTACATCATCCAAAAGCAGTGTAAAACAGGATCGTCCCACCAATAACAAAGAAATGCGGTGACATCTGACACCGGTAGCTGCTGCTGCAGTGTCTTTTACAAATAAATGTCAGCTCCTCACCAGTGCTCATCGTGTAACCTACACCTTTGGCCTATAGGAAGGAAAAAAAACGAAGCAAGAAGTTACAGTTTGTCATGTTTTAGGTTTTCGCTAGTTGATCAAAAATACAAAAAAGTTCAGGAAAGGAGGGATACAACGGAGCAATACGGAGTCGCTATTTGTTTATTGAACGAACAATCTCAACCGAAAAACTTTAAGACTAGGATTTACATTTTCACCAATTCTGTTTTATGACAGGAACAGGGATATCTTGTACTCCAAACACTGCATTTCTCAAATTAAGTACAAACTAAACCTCTCTCGGAAATCTAACAAGCGAAAGGAAAAAAAGAAGGCGGTAAAGCTGCTTTCTTTACCCTTGTATAAATGCGTCAAACTATTGCCAGCCAAGTATTATATAGCGCCTATTGAATATCTCTAGAAACAGCTCTTTACTTTCTCCATCACAAATACCATAGCAGAATTCGCACAGGCAAACAAAAAGACGAAAACAGATAGCAGTATGGGCACAACCCCGTAGTAGTTCCCACAAAGTCAACCGGATTAATCACAATTTACAATATGCCAAACCAAAGAAAACAACAGTACTTGTTAAAACAAGATGCTCTTCTAACGTTATAAAGCACTCACATTGTGGATCTATACTATGTCACGGGAGTTAACACCTGCTCCAAGATCATCAGTTAGGCCTTGGACAACATCAAAGTAAGTAATCAGGAATTATCACAGACTGCATATGGATGAACCTGGAAAACAGGAACAGGCAAGTTAATTAACACCGGCTCCAAGATTAGGCCTTGGACAACATCCTAGAAGTAATCAGGATTATCACAGACTGCATATGCATGAACCTAGAAAACAGGAACAGCCAAGTTAGTAGATAAACAATGGAGAAAGTTAATGGATATCTATGCTAAAAAGATCTACTTTTGCTTTCAGAGCCCCTAGCCGTGATCCCAATGCTATTCCAGCACTTGTAACTCCACTACAAATACAGAAGCATCACCAAAGAACTTATGACATTATAATGGTAAGGTAGAGCATTGTAATGGAAACGTGGTCCCGAAGTTGAATATTAATCTGTCACGCCAAGGCCACAACATGTTATCAGGATTTATAAATTTCCTAAGATGTTTTTGCAACTTTTCCTGGATGACCACACAATGTCACCCAAACTTTCTTTTTCTTGCTCTCTAGGTGTGTTGTAAGGTAAGCATCAGCTATGAACCAAAAAGAGTATCACAATACTTGGGACCATCTTGCGTGGCTTTCCTAGTTGTTGCATAAGGCTCAAACAAAAAGGCAAACGTCAAGGAAAAGCATCTAGACACATAAATGTCTCTCTTTCACTGGTGGGGTTTTCCAACTAGCTAGTGCATTTACTCATCGTGTTTATTATAAGAAATCTAAACCTTTAGGCTTCAGTTGGTTATAGTGATGGAACACATTCTTTCATCTACATGGACCCATAACAATTTTTTTTTTTTCCTCTCTTTCTCATCTGATATCCGGAGTTTTGTTCCGACAAATTCAGATTTGACCCGAATCATGTACCTGATCATGATGTTAAGTCTCCCAATAAAAATTTTATGCATGCACATAGGACTCGAACCCAAAATCCAAATCGCTTACACTTAGACAAACCCCTAATCGAAAACAACCTTTTAATTTGCTAGCTAATCCAGCCTTTGATTGGTGCCAACAACACTTCCAAAGTATTAACAAAGTATCTTACCATGGAGTACCCTCTAAATGAACTGTAGTAGAAAAAAGAAAAAAAACGTCATCCTCAGTTGTGATTTCGACTTTGTGCCACTTCGTAACTTTAATTTGTCATCTTGACGAGCTGTGTATTGAAAGTTTAACACAAAGGTGCAAGGTAGGAATGTTTCCATACATGAACTGCTTGCTAATGGTAATGGATTAATAATTGGCCACCAAGGGCTCCAACCAAACTATCATTGGGCTAGTTGCTTGTACCAAATGATTATCATGGTGGCATGTGTTTAATGCCTTTTTCTTTTTCTTTTTCTTGAGCCGAGTAAACTCATGAGCTATTGATAAAAATTCAAATTTGCCAACACTAGTTGTGTAGTAATATTTCTCAACCCTAAACCACCACCTATTCCACCAAATTGAAATCGAACCGTGACCCTTCAGATAAAATTCAATCTGTTCGCGCACGAACAGCGAGCGACCCTCGACCTACCGATTCGACTGATTGAAGAGCCGAACCGACAACCGGATCCGACCGTTGAAAGGCCGAACAGACGGTGTCGCGCGTCTTGGACTGGGTTTTGATGCTAACCTGCCGATCCGATTGATGGAAGGCCAAATCGACAACCGAATTCGACCTTTAAAAGAAGGGCCGAACAGACGAATGTCAAACGCCCTAAATCGGGTTTTGTGTTTTGGGTTTTCTAAGTTATGCTAAACTAATAAAGCATGATAAATAATCGCTAGAGCGCGATAAAAGTAAACTGATAAAAGATAGAGATTGGTCTTTGACTGATTTTTCTGGATCCTCGTATAAGCATTATCAATAACCTTATATAGGTTATCACAAAACAAACGATAAAACAATAAAGTGCCCAAAAAACCTTATTTCGAATTCTAAACACCGCTTGAGGCGGGATATCCTCTAAACCCGATATCTTCCCTTTTAATGTCCAAATACGAAAAGAATTCAAAAAAATTGCGCAGACCTGAACGGCTTGCGGACTTCCCTGATCACAAGTCGTCCCGATCATCTAACGATTTGATAATATCCAAAATCATGATTCAAATTCAAGTCCAAGAACCGATCCTTGTCCAACGTAAAACATCGGACTTGGAAAGACACCATTCCCAGTCTAGTGCTCCCAACCTGTATAAACTAGACTTAGACATCTGCTAAATACTGGATATCGGACTTAGTCCAATGAAAGACATCGGTCTTAGACCAGTGGAGTCCATGGCATCGGTTCTAGTCCAACGGAGAGACCCATGGCGTCGATTCTAGTCCAATGGTTGACATCCGTCTTGGACCGGTGGATGACATCGGTTTTGGACCGCTAGATGACATCGGTCTTGGACCAGTGGATGACAGCGGTCTTCGACCAGTGGATGACATCAGTCTTGGACCAATGGAGACACATGATATCGGTTTTAGACCAGATACCAAAAAAAAGACTGTTGGGCCTGAAGGAGCGCAGTACCGGCCCTTAACTAGCGAGAGCCCAAACGTGAGTGACCTGTAATAGACCACGATTTTGGTCTTGGTATAAACAGTTGCCCCTCTCAGCCCTTTGATTGAAGGCTATCGTAAATCGAAGGGGTGGCCCTTGACAACCAGCCAAAATCATGAACACCTGGATGACCATCGGTCAAAGACGGCTCCTAGATCAACTGGCCCGTCCGATGGAAACCCAAAACCAACTCCATTGAACAAGAAGACCCAAAGTCAACCCATCGGTCAATGAAAAGACAACTTCATCAGACGACCAGACCATAAGTCAACTGAGCCGACCAACAAGACTAAAAGTCACCCCACCGGTCAATAAAACCAAAAAACAATTCCACAGGCTAACCGAACCAATAGCTGACTCTATCAACAAGTCAACAAGGCCGAAAGGCAACCCCATCGGTCAACCGGGCCGAAAGTCAACCCCATCGGCCAACCAGACCAATAGCAAACTCAACGGTCAAGGAAACCCAAAAGCCAACTCGCAGGGCATAAGAACCACTAAACGACCTACGATGCTCATGACCGTTACCAGGCACCCAAGAACGACCAACAACCCTTAAAGACCAATATGATCTATGATCCTTATCAATCCAACAATAGCGCCGCAATAATCACGAACCAACGAAGTTCTTTGGTATCACCACACTACCAAAATTCCAACCAGCCATAAATCATGACGACACAGAGGAGCAACCGACCTCGTCAGTATGATACTTGAACCGACAACTTTGATATGACGACGAACACCCTTCCTGAACAACTTCATGATTACCCAAACGACACATCTAGAAATCTTGCTTACCAAGAAGGAATGAAGTCGGCGCTATCCAAACAATCACCAAACAAATTCCATAAAAACCTTGGGGCGTATTTCCGAAACCCCTTCGTTGTCACGAGAGAACAAAGTCGGCGTCACTCGAAGAAAATTGCCAAGGTCATCAAATGGCCAAATTCTAGGAAGGCCACATATAAACTCTTATGAAACGATCTACACAACAATCGTTCTTCTAAAGAATTCTTGACTGACCTCTACATCTGCGACATATAAATTTTATAAACGATCTCACAGATCGCTCTATGTGGTAGTGACCAATCCCATACATCGATCTATGCGGGGTTTGCAAAATATTTTTTTTTTTAAAAAAAACAAACGATCTCACAGAGCGCCTCATGAAGTAGTGATCAATCTTACAGACCGATCTAGCGTGGTAATGGCTTACGTCACAG
The DNA here is from genome assembly GCA_028386065.3 of Turnera subulata. Lineage (NCBI taxonomy): Eukaryota > Viridiplantae > Streptophyta > Magnoliopsida > Malpighiales > Passifloraceae > Turnera > Turnera subulata. Next base: position 5,213 of record JAKUCV010007197.1, read on the forward strand.
ATCGATCTAAGTAGTAGTAGATGGCCTTATAGATCGATCAGCCTATGTCACAGATCGATCCAGGTAGCAATAGATGACTTCATAGATCGATCGACCTATGTCACAGATCGATCGAGGTAGAAGTAAATGACCTTGTAGATCGATCGGCCTACGTCACAGATCGATCCAGGTAGTTGTAGTAGATGACCTTACAGATCGATCGGCCTATGACACAGATCGTTACAGGTAACAGTAGATGATCTTACAGATAGATCGACCTATGTCACAGATTGATCCAGGTAGAAGTGGATGATCCTACAGATCGATCAGCCTAGACACAGATCGATCCAGATAGAAGTAGATGACCTTACAGATCGATCTGCCTACGTCACAGATCGATCCAGGTAGTAGTAGATTACCTTACAGATCGATCGACCTATGACACAGATCGATCCAGGTAGAAGTAGATGACGATCGGCCTATGTCACAGATCAATCCAGGTAGTAGTAGATGGCATTATAGATCGATCAACCTATGTCGCAGATCGATCCAGGTAGTAACGACCAATCTCACAGACCAATCTAGCATGGTAATGTCCTACGTTAGGGATCGATCTATGTATGTATTAATGGATGATTCCACAAATTGATCTATATAGTAAGTAATGGTTGCCATCACCTCCAAAGCTTATCTCTAAGAAACCATCTCCAAATCAAATTCCTCCATAACCTCTCCCGTACCAATTACTTCAGCTTCTCATCGTCTTGTTTTGCAGTGGAAAGTGGCGATCTCCAATCTCCAACAGTGGATGGTAACTCAAAAATTAAACCACCAAGGGGCAATCTCCAATCTCCAATAATTGCCACTAGCCCCAAAACCATAGATCACTGCTTGTTGTGACAAAATGATGAGACCCAAATTTATAATGGCCGAAAACGCATATGAAAGTTATTTTTCAAAACAGCGACCGATGCCCATCGGTCTTCCCTTTTACTTTTATACCTCAATGACCGAAACGATCTAGAAACAACCACGACCGATCTCAATGGTCCTCTTTCTTCATTCTTTCTCGGGAGCAAGACGAACGTTCTTCTACCACCAATGTTGAACGTTTTCTTTCATAATGGCTTGCCTTCTTGCCACGTCCTACCAAACTTTTTTTTTGCAGCAGAATGATCATAACGATCGTCCAAGCCAAAGATTTCCCGTAAAGGCCATCATCGGCCACAAACGGTTCAAATATTTCTTTTTTTTAAAAAACAATTCATCCGTAACCTGCAATGGTTGTGAACAACAGTACAACCTTCATCACTCGAAACAAACTTGCACCAGCAAAACTCAGCCTTGAATGATCGTTCGGCTAAAACAAATCAGCCACGACGGATAGGAGCAAAGATCCGATCACGGCCAAAATTACCAAGCAACAACCTTTAGCATAAGAACAAGAATCCAAGTCGAGCTTTGCAGACAAACATACTATGCAGATCCATATAAGTACCGTAACTCCATTCTGCAAAGAGTAAGGGAATTGCTCATCCCTTAAAGGTTGGACCTCTGTGTTCTCCAATATCATGAAATCGTCAGATTCTTCTTTTTCCTTGAAATCTGCATCCATAGAAAGTGTCTGGTCCGATCCTGCATAAAAAAAAACTGGCAACCCAAGATTCTTGGAAATTGGTGCCTTCACTAGTAGAGAGCCAAATTGTATGGCCTGCTGCATCTCCACATCTGCTTTGTTCACCTCAGAAAAAGCATCATCCTTCTTGAGTTCGACCAAGTCGATAGACCTACGTTTAGGGACCCAAACCTTGGTTAACGGCTATGCACGATGTGACTTGATCTCCTTTTTGATTGGACATTTGATCTCCGATTGCACCTGTTGCTTGGGCAGTGAACGCCCATGGTTCGCTGGTCTCCCAGATCGTTCTAAAAACCTAGATAATTGCTGAGACTGAATGCCCAGTCTTTTAACTATCGGTCTTCTAGGGTCCGCAACTTCACTCTGGATTGGCCTAGGCTTGACCAATGGTCCTCCTGACCTCTTCAATGATGTCTGGTGGCTGACACCTAGTTCTCTCCTCAGTCGCTGCATGCGTCTCTTCTGGGTCCTGGTAAGCCCAAATCGCTCAAAGCGAGTCTCCAAATCCCTTAAGTGTGCGTGTGGGGAAAACAGAATTCGTCGTTGTTGCTTCCTCGGCTTGCTCACATGCCACCTATGATCCTTAGGAGCTAAGGGCCTGATCAACTTTGACGGAGGCCTACTATCAACCAGTTCGGATTGGAGTTGCACCTTAGGATTGATCCTGCTACACTCAGAACACTGTGTTGCCTCATATTTGACCTCCACTACCCTTGGCTTGATCTTTGCACCAGAATCTGTGACCTCGATCTGCGGATTTGGGATGTTGAGTGACCTATGCTGTACATAGCCAACCAAGAGTCTGTCGGCTATGACCATTGGGTGTGGTCTTACGGTTCCAGCCCTTGGGAATGGTCTGGTAGTTCTGACCTTTTATAGTGGAAAGTTGACCACAAACGGTGGTCTTTCGGTTCTGGCCACCAGGCATTGTCTGTTGGTCCTTCTTATTGGGAATAACCTGGTGGATCTGGCCAGCAGCAATGCTCTATGCATCATGGCCTTCACCCTGCAAAGCTAATGGTGATGAGTCTTCTTTATGAGGGCCTGGATCTGTACTGCCCCCGTGGTGCGCAGGTTTTACCTCGTCATCACTAGAATCTGGATGGCCAAGATTAGTATATTGATCATCCGTAAGTTGATCCTCCTCGGGGTACTCATCAAAGCAAGGTTGATCATCATCCTTACTAGGATGACCATGGCTAGACCGGCCTGAATGGTTGCTGCCTGACCAATATTAGTCTTGGCCTTGCCCCCTTATTCTGACGTGCTTAGGAAACCATGGCGGTGGTGTTCATCTTCTTCACTTGTGAGAGAATCGTAGTCAACAAGATCTTCCTAGAGAGGAAGCCCCAATGCCAGTCTTTCAGCCATAATCTCTATTATAGCCTGTAGAAGTTCCGAATCTTCTCTGGTTTTTGGCATGACGAATGCTCAGATCACAAGACTTCTTATGTAGTGGAATGTGTGGGTCCTACTGGGCGTGCCAAAAACTGTTCACGCACGAACAGCGAGCGACCCTCGACCTACCGATTCGACTGATTGAAGAGCCGAACCGACAACCGAATTCGACCATTGAAAGGCCGAACGGACGGTGTCGCGCGTCCTGGACCGGGTTTTGATGCTAACTTGCCGATTCGACCGATGGAAGGCCAAATCGACAACCGAATCTGACCTTTGAAAGAAGGGCCGAATAGACGAACGTCAAACGCCCTAAATCAGGTTTTGTGTTTTGGGTTTTCTAAGTTATGCTAAACTAATAAAGCATGATAAATAATCGCTAGAGCGCGATAAAAGTAAACTGATAAAAGATAGAAATTGGTCTTTGACTGATTTTTCTGGATCCTCGTACAAGCATTATCAATAACCTTATATAGGTTATCACAAAACAAACGATAAAACAGTAAAGCGCCCCAAAAACCTTATTTCGAATTCTAAACACCGCTTGAGGCGGGATATCCTCTAAACCCCGATTTCTTCCCTTTTAATGTCCAAATACGAAAAGAAATCACAAAAGATTGCGCAGACCTCAACGGCTTGCGGACTTCCCTGATCACAAGTCAACCCGATCATCTAACGATTTGATAATATCCAAAATCATGATTCAAGTTCAAGTCCAAGAACCGATCCTTGACCAGGATAAAACATCAGACTTGGAAAGACACCATTCCCAGTCTAGCGCTCCCAACCTATATAAACCAGACTTAGACATCTGCTAAATACTGGATATTGGACTTAGTCCAATGAAAGACATCGGTCTTAGACCAGTGGAGTCCATGGCATCGGTTCTAGTCCAACGGAGAGACCCATGGCATCGATCCTAGTCCAATGGTTGACATCGGTCTTGGACCGGTGGATGATATCGGTCTTGGACCGGTAGATGACATCGGTCTTGGACCAGTGGATGACATCGGCTTTGGACCAATGGAGACACATGATATCGGTCTTAGACCAGATACCATAAAAAAGACTGTTGGGCCTGAAGGAACGCAGTACCGGCCCTTAACTAGCGAGAGCCCAAACATAAGCGACCTGTAGCAAACTACGATTTTTGTCTTGGTATAAACACAATCTAAAGGAGATGCAACAACATTAGGTGGCTCAATTTTATCATGATGGCATATACTTAATGCTTTTTTAAAGCCACGTAATTAAGTTCTAATTCCATGTTTCATAGACTAAGACATCATATTTTATCGTGATGGCATATATGCTTAGTTTTTTTTTCCTAAGTAATCATTGGACACGAGTTCTAATTCCATACCACATAGATTAAGACATCATATAATAATCCAAAACCTTAACGAAAGACTACCACACTTATAAATTACTCCACTAGCTTAACTCTTTCCAATATGAAATAGTTATTAACTCATACTGATAGAAGCATGTTTTAAGACATATTGTTGTGCCTCCATGGTTGGCCTCGTGTATAATGGAATGGAATGGAATCAATGTATGTCTAATGCTCATAAATTATACCAAACTTTTTTTTTGAACAATAAATTATACCAAACTTAGGTAAATAAGATTTTAGATCCGTATATCCGTATTATGGGTATTATAGGTTCGGCAGTAGCTAAATCTATTTGTTAAGTCTATAAGTAATTGTGAGCTACCGACTGTTTTATGGGTCGAGAGTTTGAATCCAATGTTCCTTTTGGTATGTAATATGTAAATATTAGTTTTAATGCTCTGCTTCGCTCGGCGATTTGCCCTGATCTGGGATTCTCCCCCTCAATTTAAATTTTTGAAAAAAAAAAAAACTCAGCAAGTAATTGTGATAGCATAAGCCCACCACAAACGAGAAGCCCAATTAAGAAGGTCCAAAGCTCACAAACTAATGGTCTCCATATTATATGTTTCTTCTCTACTCCAGCGCAAAAAGGCAAACCTGACAAGTTGTTTTATTAATGTTGACAACCAACCATCACACACAGCCTTCTCCAAGCGAAAAAAACAAAAGGAAACCAAGAAAAATTGCTATTTTGTGGATGTATACCAAGAATGATAGAACTATAAATATGGTGTTTTTGTTAAGTGTGGTAATAAAATATTTACTAGAGGTATATTCGATGGTAAAAATCAATTTTGACAATAATAATGAGATCTATTTTCATGACACAAGAATCGTATTGTCATTATTCGGGATCTCCTTAAAAAATAGTTGTTTTTTTGAATAAATATGCTTTATTAGACATTAACTACTACATTAACTACTAGGTGTATGAGATTCATAATGTCATGCAGTAATAGTTGAGATTGATAACCTGCATGCAATAGGAACCTCATTGACAAAGGCAAAATCCACAATACTTATGACTAATGAAGAAAGCCTATTAGCTAGTTTCTCTCTAACGCAATAGGCTACAAGAAAGTGGAAGATAACTACATTTTTCTTATTCCATATAGCTATGCTTGTATTTGTAGCTATGTTAAGTGGAATGTAGCGTCACACACTAGTTGCATAAAAAAAAAAAACTAATTTTTCAGTTGTATAGCCCATTTCATTTCATAGTTTAAATGATTTTGCTACAATACTGAAAAAAGTAATTATAAACCAATTAAAATTCATAAGAAATTTAGGAAAAAAATATTTGAATAAGTAATATTTATATAAATATAGACAATGGTATTTATAGGAAAAATTTTAAATTATACTAAAATTTAAATACCTTAAAGGAAATTTTCAAATAACTTTCTATAAATACCAATTATGAAAATACGAGACGTTATACAAAGAGGAGTAAAGGGTATCAAAGTTTTGTGGAAATCATCCACCATCATAACTTTGAGGAAAGGTTCACCTATTCAAGCAGAGCTTTTGAACTTACACTTGTTGGCAAGGGAGGCCGCACCTGGAGTTTCAGGATAATTAGCTGCCTTTTCGAAATACAGAACAACTTTCTCAAGATTTTGCTCTTGCTCGGAAAACTCACCAATTTCCTAAACCTTTTGAATTTCATACTCAATACATCAATCAAGCATTTAAAGCTTTAAACAAAAATACAGATTGAAATTCGGAAAGAACATCAAAGAAGAAATATTAAGATTTTGGGCCTGAAATTACAATGGATAGACAATGTATACATGGAAAAACTATACCTTGCAATACTGGCAGCCAGGGTGTACCTGCCCATATCCAAGAAAATATCCATTGTTCACTCAAGGCACAAGATAGCGCCTACCAATACCGGCCAGCAATAGTCCTATGTTACAAATAATTAAAGAAAAGAAGAGAAATTTTATGGTGGAGACTCTCCAAGTTTGAATAGTTGTAGACCCCTATTTATGTTAACAAATTATCTTTGATTGTTTGCTCTTTCTATTCTAGAGTTTATTTATTTCTACCATTGAGAAATTTTATGGTGGGGACTCCCCAAGTTTGATTAGTTGTAGACCCCTATTTATATTAACAAATTATCTTTGATTGTTCGCTCTTTCTATTCTAGAGTTTATTTATTTCTCCCATTTACCTTATAGGTTTCCCATTCATCTCCTAAAATTTATATCAATTCCTTATTTATTGTGTATTATCTAGGAAATAAATCTGCACATTCAATATATATACTTATATGGTTTAATTATTCCTAATATAACTGAATTTAAGATCAGGTCTATAACTAATCAAACTTGGGGAGTCTCCACTATAAAATTTCTGTGAGAAATTTTTTGGTGGAGACTCCCCAAGTTTGATTAGTTGTAGACCCTTATTTATGTTAACAAATTATCTATGATTGTTCACGAGAGAACCTTAAAAATCGCATAACCTGTAAATTCATAGGGCACCTTTATTGGATGTTTTCTTAAAGCATTTCGCAGCATCCTCATAGGCTGTAGCTGCCACATGTTGGCTATCTAACTGTACATTTTAAAATTATCTATTGCGATCACCCCCATAAACATCACAAAGAGGAAGCTGAAATTGTCATACTACAATAATACCTTCAGATGGCAATTAGATAATCGCACAAAAGTTGATCCCGCTTTTTTTGCTTACAAAATGAATCAAGATGAAAAAGGATTAAAAGAAAAATCCACCATGCATGGATATTACAAATAAGATTGAAAATTGATAAATCTAGAATTTACCTCTTGACTAGTTCTTGACAGAGCTGCAAAACTAGCAAAAGGAAGGACTAGGGGATAACCAAAGGCATACGGACTCAGGGGAATAACAAAAGGTTCATCAACAAAAATTTTATGTTAATGGAATTATCTGGTTAACTTTGTATTAACGCAAACACCACTCTATAAAATAAATCCTTTTCAATAAGGACTACGGTGAATTTTTTCTCCTCTCTTTTTCTTTGATGAACGCTCCGGAGCGGCCACCATACTTCTCCAGGTGGAGTTGGGATCAAGTTCAACAAGCCATTACCACGGACAAGCGATTAGCTTGTATGTGGAAAACCTTCCCGCAGCCTGGAAACCTTTGGATATCCATCGAATACTCTCAAAGTATGGGGAGGTGATTGATGTGTATGTTCCTAGGGAGAAGAAGAGATTCGGGTTCATCCGTTATCGTGGAATAAGGGATGTTAATCGTCTCCTTAGGGATGTTAACAAGGTGCAGGTAGACGATGGGTCAATTCGAGCAAACGTCGCGAAGGAGAGAACAACGGGTAGGGGAGGTCAGTACCAATGCTCTAAGGTACCGATGGGAAGAGGTTCTAGGGTTATTCCTGTGAAAAGTTATGCGGCTACGGTAAAGGATGCTCCCTTAGTAATGGATGCACAGAGACCTAGAGAACTAGACGTATCATTTATCCCAACCACTGATACCCTGAGTTGGCTATCAAGAAGTGCAGTAGGGGTCCTGCGAAATCCAGTGAGCATGGATTCGGTGCAGCTGCTTTGGATCCTACTTGGGATGTGTGAGGTGGATGTTTCAGCTATGGGTGGAGATCAGGTGCTGGTTAGTTTCCCCACCAAGGAATATATGGAGCAGTTTCTTCGAAAGAATTATGATTGGGTTCCTTTATGGTTTGTGTCTCTCCAACCTTGGCAGAATGAGGACAGGGCGGTCAACCACAGGTGCTGGTTAGAGGTGTAGGGGCTTCCTTTGAACATATGGTGCCAGGAGTTCTTTGAACTTATTGGATTAGTTTTCGGAAGTCTAGTGTGTGTCCATCCAGAGACGGCTCTCCGAAAGAACCTGGGTGCAGCAAGGTTGGAGGTCATGACGGAAGAGGGTGGTTTTATTGCTAAAACAATGACAATGAAAGTGTGCAATCTTTCATACAACTTGGAAATTATAGAAGGTGGGTGGCATGGGGATGTTGATGAATCTAGTTTATCTTCTAGGGCGACGGACATGAGGCAGTTTGAGGAGGAGGAAGCCGATGAGCTGCCGCCGGCCAGTGGAGAAAGGGAACAGCATCACAGTAGTAAGGGCAAATCGAAGGCAATCCCAGGGATTGAGGGGGATCCTTTCAATCTAATGCCCATAATATCGGAGCATTCCATACGGGTCAAGACAGGTGTTATGATGCCGTTATTAGGAGAAGGAAAGGTTGATGACACTGCCTTAATTAGGGCAGAATCACAGGACAGACTAAAAATAAACACTTACCATACTGATGAGCCGAGTCACATTGTTACGGGCTCCAGTTCAAAGGTAAGCCCAACCTGGACCCCTACTTATAATTCTTTTGCAGCCCTGGAGAGGTCAGATGATGAAGAGGATCTGTAAGGGCCACCTGGTTTTACACCAGAGGCCCGAACAACACATACCAATCCTGTTTCTAAACCATCGTTGTACTCACCCTCGCAACAATCAGTTACGCCTGTGCACTCTATAACCTGCAATTCCACTAATCCTCACTACAAAGACTTCCTTAAGAACAGGCTTGCCAACGCAATTAACTTTGCTAGAGTCAGTACACGCAAGAAGTATAGGAAGTTTTATCAAAGAGTATAATATTCTATCATCGGCCATTTTTACGAGCAGTGCCTCTCGAAGGACGAATCCTCGGCTCAATTAGAGCCAACCACCACCGGGCATAAAATCCGCTCCGATAGTGATGACAGTTTTATCTCCAGAACAGGAAGCTCGATGTACAGTTAATGGGGGGGATGTATTTGGATGGGAGAAGCCAACACATCACAACCAAACAATGGAACTGGCAAAGTCCCTAGTTGTGAAGGAACATAATGAATGGCGTCAGTCGAACGGAGATGTTTAGTCTCATCTCTTGGAATTCAAGAGGAGCATTGGCGTCTGTGAAACGTAGACACCTGAGGTCTCTAATTTTTCAACACAGAGCGTCCTTTGCTTTCCTTTGTGAGACGGGAATGCAGGGTGTTACGGAACAGTGGTGTCGCAAGATATAGTCTCCTCGCAACTTACAGTTTTTTGCGGTGGATTCTGTGGGGTTGTCCGGTGGCCTTTTATTGTTATGGGATGGGGATGACTTTCGTTGTAACCGGCAGGATATTGCACAGAACTGGATTTTGGTTGATGGAACATTGGTGCAATCAAATATAATATTGTTATCTGCTGCATCTATGCTCCTGTGAATGCTGGAGAAAGGATAAGCCATTTCGTTTCCTCTCTTGTTGGTGGACTTATCATAACTTTGGTAGTATCCTAAGAGGAATGTGGGGGGAGGTGGAACAGGAGTTTCCAGGGAGGTTTTGTTTGTTGAAAAAACTCAGTAGATTACGGGGATTACTAGCTCACTGGAATAGGAACTGCTTTGGTCACATTGACTAAAAGGTGTTAGAGTTACGCAAGATAGTGGATGATATGGAGTTGAAGTGCGAAGAAGTCCTGTTAACAGAGTTTGAAGAGCAATATCTTGTAGATACTCGAGCTCATCTCTTTCAATTGGAAAAACGTAGAGAGAGTATATGGCGGTAGAAATCAAGGTTAACTTGGTGCCAATTAGGGGATCGCAATAGTAATTTTTTTCCACTCTATAGCATGTAATAAGGGGAGAAAGAAGGGTATTACTGGCATTCTATATGAGGGGAGGGATGTTGCTGATACGGCAGGGGTCAAGTCTGCGACAGTAAGCTTCTTTTCAAAGTTGTATGGGGATACGGTGCAATCCAGGCTGAAGATTGGCACCTTAAAGTTCCAGAGATTAGACGATGATATGGCAAATTCTTTAGAGCGGCCGATAACAATGGAGGAGTTGAAAGCCGCAGTTTGGGCATGTGATAGTATGAAAGCACTAGGGCTGGATGGTTTTAATTTCTCTTTTTATAAAAGAGGTTAGGATTTTCTCAGAGCTGATCTATTTGATTTGGTGCAAGAGTTTTTTGAAACAGGCAGGTTACCGAAAGGATCTAATTGTGCCTATGTCACCTTGCTTCCTAAGATGGCAGGGGCTGAAGGGTTTGATGAATATCGGCATATTACTTTGAAACATGGTATATATAAAATTATGTCAAAGATTCTTGCCAAAAGGATCAAGCCGGTAATGAATAGTTTGATCAGTAAAACATAATCAGCTTTTAGTGCCAGTCGATACATCCTGGACTGTCAACTTGTTGCTTCAGAGGGGTCATTCATTCTTTGAAAAAATCAAAGACACGAGCAGTGGTGTGGAAGCTGGATTTTAGAAAAGCATATGATTCCATTTCATGGTCATACTTACTGCAGGTGATGGAAAGGATGGGGTTTGGAGGACGATGGTTATCTTGGATTAAGGCTTGCCTTCATTCGGCAACTTTATCTGTGCTCATCAATGATTCTCCTTCTACCGAGTTTAGTATGCAGAAAGGTTTGAGGCAAGGTGTGAATACCCGACCCAAAATTCATTGGGCGTATTCAACACCTTCTTCTTAACCATAATCCATGTCTTTGGAGTCGCCACTTGAATTCAAGGAAAACCTTCCTTAAGCAACCAATGACTCCATAAGGCAACTGATAGCGAACAAAAGACATGGACCTGGGGGTTTGTCACGGATGGGAAGGTGTTAGGCACCCATCCATGTTGGGGCGAGATCATGTGCGATTAAGGATCAATACATGCCATGCACAAACAACACAAAAAAAAAGTAAAACAGAAATTAAAAGACAAAATAGAAAATAAATAAACAATTGAGCTTGCGTTTCAATCCACTAGAAACTGCCTACGTACCCCTTGGTAATGGGTTCAAAGCTCACGTAATTCTTACATGTATCATATAAACAATCACATCAACATCATCATCATGTCACAGAAGCAATCAACCAATAAGATTAGAACGATTTACCTCTTGAAGCCCTCCTCTTGCTCTTACTTGCTTACCACTCCTAAGCAGAATTTTGGCAGAAACTAAATAAGGAATTCGCCATTGAAGGAAGCCGAAGTGGTGTTTGGCTTGAAAAGAAAAGTTGTAGATCTACTTCTTACCTTTCCAGGGACATGAAGATTGCAACAAACTGATGTCTACAGCTCTAGATATGGCCGAAATATTGAGACTGCCTCCACTGGAACCTTCCACTCGGATTGAGCACCTTTTCTCCAACGGTTTGCTTGAATCCGCCTCCTTTCTCTTCTCTTCTTAATCTCCTGCTACTACTGGCTCCTTGCTACTCCTTTCTACAAAATTCCTCCAGAATTTTGACCCTTGAAAGGATTCCTAAGCTTGGAAATAGAGAGATTTTCTAAGCACCTAAGCTTATGTCTGTATAGAGGAAGAAGGGAGAGAATTGGTGAGTTCTGAGGGTGAATGAGGGTCCTATTTATAGTGCTCTGGGGGTCTGGATGTGGTATTGATCTAAGGGTCGGGATTGAACCCCATAGATCCAACGGTAGATATCTGGAATCAAGCAAAAAGGAAAAGATCAGAAAACTGCCAAAACTGGGAGCGATGCCCGCCAAGCACTGGCGGTCATCTCGCGATGTCCGCCAAGTGCTGGGGGTCATCCTTCCAAGCCTGACAGGTGCTGGCGGTCATATCGCCATGTCCGCCGGTTTCGATCTTCATTATTCTGGTCCTGCTTGATTCCTACGCCCTTCCTAACTGGTATTTCGCCTGTTTTAAGCTCCAAAGATCCTCCTAACGTGTAGCCTACCCACTCTCCTTCTTAATTTATTTTTCCTCCTCCTCACTCCATGCTATATACCAAAAACACAAAAAACAAATATAGAAACAATTTAATCCGAATTTCTGGACGAAATTCAGACTAAAGTGCCTCTGAATTCAGTGTTTTTGATGGGTCAACATTACTGGAGGGTCCATATTTAATTAGTCCAAGCCTCTAACTCATTTTAGACTTGAAGTCCAAAATAAATAAAAGCCTAAGAACACTAAATACCCACATTTTATTAATTTTTAAAGCTTTAAATACATTAACTCAGAATTAAATCATCTTAATAATTCCAAGTTAAATGTACCAAAGATTCAGAATTAATAAAATATTAATACTTTATTGAATTACAAACATATTTCACCTAAGGATCGAATCATCTCATCAATCAGTAGATAATGACATATTCATAATTCAATAAAATATTAGTGGAACAAATTTGGAGTGTTCACAGATACCCCTCGTTGATGAGTCTTTAGGAACTGAAGACAAAACAACGATAAAAGATTACCCAAATTTGACGGAGTAGGTGCTGATGCTGATGTTGATATGTATGTGCCATGGGTCGGGAATCATCTCATCCAAGGTTTTCAAGGATTTATCGTCCTCATTAGGGGAAACGGTGTTGGTTTCGTTGGCAAAGAATCTTCTCATCTAAGCTAACTAGGGATACTACCATCCTCCCATGGGGTACACAAGTTTATTTATTTGGTGGTCAAAAATCCTCTCATCTCGGCTGACTAGGGATACTACCGTCCTCCCATGGTGTACACAGGCTTGTTTGATGGTCATCAACCGAAAATCATCTCTTCTCGGCTGACTAGGGATACTAACATCCTCCCATGGGGTACTCGGGTTTGTTTGATTTGGGTTTGGGTAGTATCATCTCATCTACCGGGTCGCTAACAAGGAATCCTCTCATCCTCACTGACTAGGGATAATACCGACCTCCCGTGGGGTACTCGGGTTTGATTCGGGATTTTTCGTCCTCCCACGGGACTCGGGTTCTCTCTCATTTCCGGGTTAGAATATGGGAATCATCTCATCCCTCCCATGGCATCACATACCTTTTCATTATCCGACATCAATTCTCGGGGCATTACATACCCCTCGGGGTATCATGCCCCACAGAAAGTCGTCTCTAGCAATGGGTTTCATGCCCTGGGAACGGGGTAGCATGCCCTACGGATTGATTCAAAACGGGGTAGCATGCCCCGAAAACCAATACATGGGGTAGCATACCCCAGAAACCTGATTACGATTCAAAACCTATGGGTTGCATGCCCCAAATAAATCACAAGGGGTAGATTGCCCCGAGAAACCACATACATAACGAGGTAGCATGTCCCGAGAAACAAAACATATCACATATCGAGGTAGCATGCCCCGGGAAATCATATGCATCACGTAACGGGGTAGCATACCTCGGGAAATCACATGCATCACATAACGGGGTAGCATGCCCCGGCAAAACAAAACACATCACACAGTGGGGTAGCATGCCCTAGAGAAAAACAAACCGAACAATTGGGGTAGCATGTCCTAGAAAATTTTGACTCAAAACATGGGGTTGCATTCCCCTGAAAACTGGACTCAAAACACGGGTTGCATGCTCCGAAAAAATTGACTCAAATCATGGGGTTGCATGCTCCGAAAAACTTGAGTCAAAACATGGGGTTGTATGCCCCTGAGAAAACTTGACTCAAAACACAGGGTTGCATGCCCCGGAAAACAAAACACGTAACTGGGGTTGCATGCCCCCTAAAAATTAACTCAAACCATGGGTAGCATGCCCCGAAAAATAAAACATATTACATAACGGGGTAGCATGTCCCAGAAAACCTGACTCACAATAGATGGGGTAGCATGCCCCAGAAAAACAAAACACATAATTGGGGTAGCATACCCAGGGAAAAACATTTCACATAATGGAGCAGCATGCCCCGAGAAAAACCATACACAGGGTAGCATGCCCCAAAAAGACTTGACCTACAATATGTGGGGTGCATGCCCCTTGTTTCAAAAATGGACCCGTCGTGCCTCCCGCATCAGTTCTCTGAACTCACCAACAAAACTTGGGGCTTACATCTCCTCGAACGTCCAAGACACACATCAACTTTATAAAAAAAACTGGGCCTTACATCTCCCCGAGAATGCCCAAGACAACAAATGTCAACATTATAAAAAAAAAGAAAAAACTAGGCCTTACAACTTCTCAAGAATGCCCAAGATGCAGGGTTGCTTTAAAGACTCGGGCAACTATGGCCCTACTGTGTGGTGATCATTTTGACAAGTCAAAAACCCGAGGCACGACATGCCCTTCACCTGTAGCTGAAATCTTGATTCTAATCGCAACGGCATACAAACTTGGGCATGCCATGGCCCTTCGATTTAGCAACCTTAGGATGTACGAGTCTACACAGGATGATGAGTCTCTAATGTCGTCTCTTCCATTTTCAACTAAATCCACCTTATCAAAGGAACCTTTGTTTATGTCTTTATGATGCATGGGCATGTCTAAACGTGTTGTCCTCTCAATGCATGGGGATGTGATGCAAGTCACCTAAGCGAATTTGGAAACTTGAAGAATGATACACGCCAAGGCGACCATGGAGGATGCAATGGTGTCAAGCATGGAATTTGGATGTATTCCAACAAGATCATAGTTCATCATCATAAGCTTACTTTCAGAGTCAAGTCTAAAATTCGATCTCACAAGAAATTTAAGAAGAGATGGAGATTAAAGTCGAGAACGCGAAGAACTCGCGCGGAAATTCCTGAAGCGCGCAGTCTCGGAAATAAATTCATATCTCGAGCTCTACAATTGGGATTGCTGCAATATTGGACTCTATGGAAAGCTAAGATGAAGATCTATAACTGTGATGTTGAGCCCAGAAGCTGAATCTGCCTTTTTGTTACTTAAAATGTACTTGAAATCGACGGAAAGCTTTTGTCTGAAAATTCAGTTTGTCTTTTTGATATTTGGGTCAAGTCCATGTAATTGGGTTTAATTATTGTGGACTTTAGTTAATTAGTTGGGTTAATTTTTTTGGGTTTATTTGATTCCAATTTGTTGTTGGATTTAATTAAAACCTAGTCTATTTGGGTAGTCTAAAGTCGACACCTAAAAATTCTGTATAATTGGGTTGTCAGTCGACACCTAAAAATATTGTCTATTTTTAGGTCGGCACCTAAAAATTATGAAAAAGTCAAAAACCTATTTTGACTTGGTTTTGGGTTAGTTTAGACAAAATTAGGGTTAGAGATTAGTATAAATAGTACCTTTTCTTTTGTTATTTGATAGATTATTTTGAGAATAAAATTGCCTTTGAGGTTTTTCTTTGATTGTGGATTCAATCAAGTTATCGTGAGTGGATTCCATTGGTTTTATATTAGGGTTTGAATTTACTTATCAAGTTACTTTGCTTGTGGCATTTATTCAATTCCTTGTGATTCTAATCCCTTTGTTGCCTATTCCTTAAATGAGTCTAGGAGGTGAAGAAGAGAATTGCTAAAACCTATTGTTGTGTATCTACTTCTTTGTTGTCTAATCCAGTGCAGAGATTAGGAGGTGAAGGAGATTTACACGGCGAGTTTGATTGAGATTGACGATCGGGACAATCAGATAGTTACGGAGGTGGAACTAGTGGATTCTAGGGTTGTTGCCGTATCATCTTTTCGTAGCAGATCTGAAGTTTCAATCATCATATCCTTTGTGTTTGTGTTTTAATTTAATTGTGGCCTTTCAATTCCTGTTCTTTGTTCAGTGTTGTCGATTTATATATAAAAAAAAGTATCGAGTACTGTTCATCGAGTACTGTTCACCGTTACTGATAATCAGTGTTACTGTTCACAAAAAAAAAGAAAAAAAAGTTGAAAATCGGCTTGGATATTGTTGGAATTGTGGCCTTGAATTGCAAGATTATCAAGTGTTTCTTGCAGGATATTGAATTGGTATTGTGTTGATTATGAATTGATTGATTGAAATCAAGGAGAAGTTGGATTATTTGTTGTTTTGGAATCGATTTCTGCAGGGGGGAGTGTGTTGTGTTTCTGCCGATTTTGTATGTCTGCTGATATACGAAATTTTTCTGCCGGATTACTTTTTTTGGTGATTTCGATTTGAGCTTTTATTGTGTTGGGTAATTGTTGCTTCATAATTGCTCAATTGTACAAATAATCTTTCACATACATATTCTTGTACTTGTGTGTGATCAATCTTTTCTTTCTTGGAGTCGAAATTTGCCTCTAGTATTGATATCGTATCTTTCTTCTCTAAGTATTCTTTGATTTCTTGAGTTGATTGTTGCTGGTTTGGTTGCTTGATTTTGTTTTATTTGAACCTAACATATAAAACTGAAGCAGAATCAAGAGTGGTAAAAGGCTGAGTGTAACATCCATTGCCAAGAGTGAATAAACACGAGTGTAAACACGTGAGGAATTATTTTCTACTAACACTTTCTTCCAGGATAACATCATGGAATATTCGAGATACAATTGTGGAAGATACTATGATGAAGAAGAGTTTAATAGACGCATTAAATTCAGACTTCAAAAGACACCCGAAGCTCAAAAGGTTGTCTTCTACACTAGATGTTATGTAAAGGGAAAAGGTTGTAGCTTGAAAGTTGATGCGGGGAGATACACCAACATGGTGAGTACATATGTTGTGGAAACGCTAGGATTGGAGTGTATGAAGCATCCTAGACCTTATCGGCTAAAAGGGAAGAATGACAAGAGAGAGATCACGGTAACGGAACAAGTCCTTGTTTATTTTTCAATTGGGAGGTATTCTGACCAAGTGATGTGTGATGTTGTGCCTATGGTCAAGAATCTTCTATTGCTCGGTAGACCATGGCAATTTGATAGGAGAGTGGCTCCTGAGAGAGATAAGAGTAGGTACTCAATATACATGGGGGATCAGAAGTTTTTCCTTCGGCCATTGTCTCCACAAGAAGTCAATGAAGATCAATTGCATGTTAAAAGTCAAGTGGAAGCATGGCAAAAAGAGAAAGAGGCCGTCCGAAGCATGTAGGCTAGGAATTCAACTCCTAAGCATTATGATGAAGCTGTTGCTAAATTTTTGAAGTCATTCGAAGAACTTTGGATAAGAGAGGAAGAGAGGGAGGCTGAGAGCCTTGCAAAAGGAGAGCTAGAGAGGAAGGCTGAGAGCCTTGCAAAAGGAGAGGAGAGCTCAAAAAAAAAAAAAAAGAGAGGAAGAAAAAGAGAAAGCCGAGTGTGAGGAAAGAAAAGAGGTAAAAGAAGCCTCAAAAGAAATTGTGTTGAAAGGCTCAAATGAGAGAGGTGAGAGGGTTGACTATGAGAAGAAGAAGAGTTTGTTTGTACTTCTGTACAAGGAAGCGTGGTTTAAAGCTTACCTTAACTCATGTCTTTCTAGATGTGATGTGTTTCTTTTACAAGTTCCTAAGATGCTTGTCCTAAAGGATTGCCGGCCCTAGAAGAATATGGATCTATACATGGGGCACCGATTACAATCAAAATGGAGCATCAGGTTTTAAGTTCCTTTTCTATGACTTTAATGCCTAAGTTGGATAACATGATGAGTAATTTAAATTCTTACTTTATTGATTTTCGTCCACATAAATTACTTGATATGCATACTTTTGAGTTATTGTTTTGGAAGGAACAAATTAATGCTACTTGCATGTTGCTTGATCCGGGAGGAGAAGCTAGAAGCATGAAGCTTGATCTTTTGCGCATCATGATGGGTTCGCAAGGTGAGTACAGTGATCATACCATCATTGATATTGCTGAATTCTCTCCTATTGCCTTTGTAGGTATCGATTCGAGGACGAATCGCTTTGAGGAGGGAGGGAATGATGCAAGTCACCTAGGCGAATTTGGAAATTTGAAGAATGATGCACGCCAAGGCGACCATGGAGGATGCAATGGTGTCAAGCATGGAATTTGGATGTATTCCAACAAGATCAAAGTTCATCATCATAAGCTTACTTTCAGATTCAAGTCCAAAATTCGATCTCACAAGAAATTTAAGAAGAGATGGAGATTAAAGTCGAGAACGCGAAGAACTCGTGCGGAAATTCCTGAAGCGCGCAGTCTCAGAAATAAATTCATATCTCGAGCTCTATAATTGGGATTGATGCAATATTGGATGATATGGAAAGATAAGAGGAAGATCTACAACTTTGATGTTGAGCCTAGAAGCTGAATCTGCCGTTTTGTTTACTATGCACTTGAATTTGACGGACAGATTCTGTCCAAAAATTCAGTTTTGTCTTTTTTTTTTTTATTATTTGGGTCAAGTCCATGTAATTGGGTTTAATTATTGTGGGCTTTAGTTAGTTTGGGTTAATATTGTTTGAGTTTATTTGAGTCCAATTTTTTGTTGGATTTAATTAAATCCTAGTCTATTTGGGTAGTCTAAAGTCGACACCTAAAAATACTGTCTATTGCCGTTTCAGAATGTCCCTAGTTTCTTCGTGTAAATGTCATGACATGTTTGTCCTCCCTCTCCCTTTCCTCTTCAGCTCTTTTTCCTCCCCTCTCCCTCTCTTCTGTAGTTCTCTTTTTCCTCTCTTCTTCCTCCCCATTTCCTTTTTCTCTCTCTCTCTCTCTCTCTTTTTTCTCTCATTTCCTCCCCTCTTTTCTCTCTTCTCATCCCTTTCTCGATTTTCTTCTCTCATTCTACCTCTCCCGTCCTCTTCCCCTTTTCTCTTTGTGCAAGTGTACATGATGCAACTACTTTGTAGCTGGTTTTTCTTCTTCTTCTATTTTTTTTTTTTAAATGTGTGCATGTTCTCTTTAAGGTGTGCAAAATGCCACTAACATGATGTATGATTTTTGAAAGTTGTTCGAGCCAAGGTAAAAGTCAAATAATTTTCAAAACAAGGCAAGTCATCCATCAAAAATACAAAAGCTCCAAAGAGAAGGAATCCCGACAACTTTGAATTCTTCTACTTCTACCTAGGATCACAAAGGTGAGCATTTCTTGTTTAAAAGGTTTAGTGGCTGGATAGAGAATCATCTGATTAGGAAAAGCAAATGGATCAGTGGACATCCCTTAAAAATCGATGGAGGCGACGCGCTGTGCAAGGCCGACTGTGCGATCTATCTGCACCGAATAGTCTTCGTCTCGAGGAGCATTATGACTGGTGCGCGAGTATTTTTTCCTTATTGGCTACTATCCCCCCTTCTCTTTCAGCCTTAACTTTTGCCTAGGCCTCCCTTTCAGGTTTTCAACCTAGCAGACTCTCTTTCCTTCCTTTGTTTTTTCTTTTCTTCTTTTTTCAAGGTAGTAGTAACCATGAGCACGGGTTTGAAGAAATCGAGGCTACTTAAACATGGCGCATTCAGAGTACCATCAAAGAGCTACAGAACCGGCAAGAGGTGAGAAAAATGAGGCAATCATCTGTCAAATCCGTATAACCACCAAAATCGAGAAGTCCTAGCCAGCCATTAAACCATTCCACTGATCAATTGCAACAATTAACGTTTCGGTCCATCGAGAAAAAAGAATCAGCTCATCTTATAATCAACCATACCTAGGAATGATTTCATCTTTCTCCAAATACATCCTTTCTGAGAAAAACGGCGATACCTCAATTGAATAAGCATTTGAATACCCTTGTGGCATATTATTCATAAACTCCAATCTTGTCTATTAAACCAACCTAGAAACCAAATAGACCGGGTCCGTTGCTGGGTTACCTACGTATCTGTGAATGTGGTGTTTTGTGGAAGGCTAAAGATAGTGGGTGTTTGATAGAATGGTATTTTGATGGAAGGCAAAAGAGAGCGAGAAAACACTTGTCATGTTTACTATAACTTCTAGGCTTCAAACAAATGGGTGATGAATCAACGTTCAAGCACTAAGGGTCACTTCCGCATTTTTTTCTTTCTTTTTTTTCGATTTTTCTTCCTCTTTTCTTTCTTTTTTATTTTTCCGAGGAGATGTGGCCCTTTTGAAGAAGTGCATTCGGATAGAACTTTTCGGAAACTAGATTCATCATTGAGAGCGACAAGTATTCTAGGTGGATGTGATGGGGTTAATATGGAAATCAGGTTGGGAAAGGTGTTGAAAGGTCAGATGGGATGTTGAATTGAAGGTTGGTGAGGGTAAGTGTTTGGAAATCGGCTAGGGTTGGTCGAATCTTGGTTAGATAGGATTGGGTTACATGCACAGAATCAGGTCTTCGTAGTTTGCTTGAAAGGTTCCCGGGCTAGGCCAATGGACTTTCATGAAGGTTATTAAACCACATATGCACAAACAGATTAGGGAACCAAGATTCTTTTATTCTTGATCACAAAAAAACACACTCATTCAAATGCTTAAATCATTGCCCTATTGGAGATTCCCTCCCACTCCTATTCTTACTATCCTACATTAATAACACTGTTAAATAAGTCGTTTATCATCCCAGAGTAAGCGCTGCCACATGCGGCTGGACTAGGTATCTTTGTCGGTGTAGGTCAGTCCCATTCATTTTTCTCAACTTCTACGACAGGTCAGAAGTTGCACTCAATTTCTCGAGCTCACTTGGTCACTCATCCTCTTTATCTTGCTCAGCTTCATTCTTCCCTGCATAGCTAGCTCCCTTGGAGTATTCTCCTTTGATGTTCCATGGTTCTCTCCCCCTCCTAGTTGCATGGCTCCTCTGGCAAACTCAAAGTTAGGCATCTCGACATCTCGCTTTTCTCGATCCTCAGCTTAGTTTGTCGGTTTGGCTCCTCGGCTCGGCTCATTAACTTGGTTCCTCAGCTCAGCTCATTAACTTGGTTCCTCAGCTCAGCTTCCCACCTTGGCTCATCAACTTGGCTTGTCAGTTCGGCTCCTCAGCTCGGCTCGTTAACTCGATTTTCAAATAAAAATTGGGGCTTACATCTCTCTCCTAGGGAGAATGCCCAAACTTGTGTCTCTTTTTGTGAGCAAGCCCAACCAGGTCATCTCATCTCACCTCTTCTGCCACAGATAGTGGGACATACATCTCCTCTCACGAGAAGGCCCAAACATCAATTCTCCACATTCCCCATCCCCTTACCGTACTGCATCTCATCCCGTCCTCTTCTCGTGGTTTTCATTTTTTTCCCAAAAAATGCATTTCTTCCCATGAAAAGGTCCCTTGGAGTTGTCTCACCTCGGATACTCAGCTCACCAACTTGGTCTTCCAACTCGACTGGCCAGTCCACTTAGTTTCTCCACTCGGCATGTCAATACGGTTTACCTTCGACCTAATCATCCTCTCATAGTCATTCCTTTAGGACACATCCATGATTTCCAATATCTTCATCCTCTCTTTTCAACTAGGGCATTACTTACTCCTGATAAATTTCTAGTGATAAAGTTCATGGTCATCGGGAATCCTAGGCTTAAGCTTTATTTTTTTAAAATATATGAAAATAGGATGGAATATACCCGCAAAACAAATTTCTCCTCCTTTTTCTTTTGAAGATTCACAGTTAGGAAGATGAAAACTTAAAAATGACACACCTTGGCTCGAGTTCTACTTGTTTGACAAATGTACAATGTGCGATGTATGCAATTATGGATTCCTATAACAAGGTAGATTGATAATTGGGGAAACGACACCAAACATCATCATCAATGTAGACTTCCACTCCTAGGATGTGTTTACTAGACTTGAAAATTCACACCACACAACATAGTGCCTTGCACAGAGTTAGCACGGCGAGCCTACTAAAATCTTTTTTTTCTGATTTTTTTTTGGGTTTATCAAAGCAAAATACACTAAAAATTCACAACAAGAATCTCACGGATTACATGTACCAAGTATTGATCCATTATGCATGAGATGCTCAGGGTATGTAGTTGGTTGGGGGCCGAAGAACAGTCGCTAAGGGATAGCTTGGTCTACTCACATGTGACGTAGGACGCCGTGTGAGGTCGCTGATGTATTAACCCCTATCATTGCTAAACGGCGAGAAATGGGTTCACTCTAGCCGATAACCTCATAGGACGGTATGTACCGGACTAGGATCCCCTCACCCTCTTATGGTAGTGGCTTCATAACATAATAGAAGAATGTAGGGCACGTACATGACAAATAAAAGGCATATGCTAATCAATAATTGTACATAATCTCTTAAACCCTCTTGGTCCCCAGTGGAGTCGCCAACTGTGAATACCCGACCCAAAATTCATTAGGCGTATTCAACACCTTCTTCTTAACCGTCATCCATGTCTTTGGAGTCACTACTTGAATTTTATTGAAGGACAAAATTCAAGGAAAAACCTTCCTTAAGCAACCAATGACTCCATAAGGCAACCGATAGCGAATCAAAGACATGGACCCGGGTGTTTGTCACGGATGGGAAGGTGTTAGGAACCCATCCATGTTGAGGCGAGATCTTGTGCAATTAAGGATCAATACAGGCCATGCACAAACAACACAAAACAAAAGTAAAACAGAAATTAAAAGACAAAATAAAAAATAAATAAACATTTGAGCTTGCATTTCAATCCACTAGAAACTGCCTACGCACCCCCTGGTAATGGGTTCAAAGTTCACGTAGTTCTTACATGCATCACATAAACAATCACATCAACAGCATCATCATGTCACAACAGTAATCAACCAATAAGATTAGAACGATTTACCTCTTGAAGCCCTCCTCTTGCTCCTACTTGCTTACCACTCTTAAGCAGAATTTTGGCAGAAATTAAATAAGGGATTCGGCATTGAAGGAAGCCGAAATGGTGTCTGGCTTGAACAGTAAATTTGTAGAGCTACTTGTTACCTTTCTAGAGACACCAAGATCGCAGCAAACCAACATCTACAACTCTATATATGGCCAAAATATTGAGACTGCCTCCACTGGAACCTTCCTCTCGGGTTGAGCACCTTTTCTCCAATGGTTTGCTTGAATCCGCCTCCTTCCTCTTCTCTTCTTGATCTCCTGCTGCTACTAGCTCCTTGCTATTCCTTTCTACGAAATTCCTCCAGGTGCTGGCGGTCATGTCGCCATGTCCGCCGGCACCTGTTTCCTTTCCCGTTCTTTTCTTTCCGGTTTCGATCTTCATTATTCCGGTCCTGCTTGATTCCCATGCCCTTCCTAACTGGTATTTTGCCTGTTTTATGCTCTAGAGATCCTCCTAACTTGTAGCCTACCCACTCCCCTTCTTCCTAATTTAGTTTTCCTCCTCCTCACTCCACTCTATATACCATAAACACCAAAAACAAATATAGAAACAATTTAATCCGAATTTCTGGACGAGATTCAGGCTAAAGGGCCTCTAAATTCAGTGTTTTTGATGGGCCAACATTGCTGGAGGGTCCATATTTAATTAGTCCAAGCCTC
The DNA here is from genome assembly GCA_028386065.3 of Turnera subulata. NCBI lineage: Eukaryota > Viridiplantae > Streptophyta > Magnoliopsida > Malpighiales > Passifloraceae > Turnera > Turnera subulata. The sequence goes on from JAKUCV010007197.1 coordinate 28,654, forward strand.
TAACTCATTTTAGACCCGAAAATGGGCCCAAAATAAATAAAAACCTAAGACAACTAAATACCCACATTTTAATAATTTTCAAACCTTTAAATACATAAACTCAGAATTAAATCATCTCAATAATTCCAAGTTAATTGTACCAAAGATTCAAAATTAACAAAATATTAATACTTTATTGAATTACAAACATATTTCACCTAAGGACCGAATCATCTCATCAATCCATAGACAATGACATATTCATAATTCAATAAAATATTAGTGAATCAAATTTGGGGTGTTCACACAAGGTGACCCTCCTCGCCTTTTTTATTTCTTTTGGTCGTAGAAGGCTTACCCTTTCTCATTAACAAGGCATGTGAAAGGGGTCTTATTGCACTGGTTTTAGTCCACAATATACCTATCTCTCTTTTACAGTTCGCGGATGATACGCTGCTTTTCTCTAAGGCGGATCATAATTCTTTGTTGGTGTTAAATACGGTATTAAGGTGTTTTGAGATGTTGTCTGGTCTGAGCATCAATTATCATAAAAGTGGGATTGCCGGGATATCTATGGGTGAGGAGGAGGTCAGTTCTCTTGCGGACTGTTTATTATGCAAATCTGAGAAGTTTCCCTTCACTTATCTAGGTTTGCCGTTAGGAGCAAGTATGCATTTGGCCAAACATTGGGAACCTGTGGTGCAGAAGTTTAGAGTCAGGTTGCAATCTTGGAAAGGTCGATTCTTATCTTTTGTTGGCCAGCTAATTCTTATCAAAGCTGTCCTATCATCCTTAACTTTATATTGCCTTTCCATGTTTAAATTGTCGGGTGGTGTCGTAAAGCAGCTCGTTCAAATTCAACGTCACTTTTTATGGGGAGGTGGTGCCATGAAAAAGATAATGTCTAACGTAGCTTGGTCCAAGGTAGTTATGCCCAAGAACCAGGGTGGCTTGGTGTTGCTCATTTGGTGCTTAAAAATTCCTACCTCCTCTATAAATGGGTGTGGAGGTATAGCACACAAGAGGGGACTTGTGGCAAATTCTCATTTCCGCAAAGTGTGGTCCGTCTGCAGCTTCAATGACTCCTAGCTTCGATATCTCTAAAGCATCTCCCATTTGGAGGAATATTTTGAGCAGTGGTGAGGTTACAGGCTCAGGTTTCAAGTCACTAAGTTCGGGTCTGTCCTTGCAAATTGGGAATGGGGTTGGTCCTAGCTTTTGGTGTGATGCATGGTCATCGTTGGGTTGTTTGAAACTGCAGTTCAAATGTCTCTTCCTCATATCGACCTTCCAACAGGCAACTTCCGTGAGGTTGTGCAGGCGGATTGTCTTCACCCAAATTCTCCCACGGGGTGGTCCCGACCATTATATGTGTGGGAGCGGGGTGTTTGCGCCCAGTTTAAGATGGCGCTTGATGACTTGCTGCTCCATTTGGATAGGCATGATTGTTGGGTTTGGATGCATGATGCTAAAGGTGTGTATACAATCCACTCTGCTTATTTGTTCTTGCAATCCAGTGCTTCTATTCGTCCACAACTGCTTGCTTGTCTGGGTTTGGCTCCTCCAAAGATTGAATTTTTTTCTATGGTTGGCACTCAATGAAGGTGTTATCATGCGGGATTTTCTTGGACGCAGGGGTATAATTCAGGTTGGGGACTATGTTTGCGGTCTTTGCTTGGGAGCTTTGGAGGATATCCCCCCTTTTTTTTTTCTCTGTCCGATAAGGGAATCGTTGTGGCAACGCCTGTGTAGTTGTTGCGGGGTTTGTTGGATTAACCCAGGTAGTGTTGATGCTTGGCTCGTGCAGTGGCCTGGCTATGCGGGGCTTCGCAGTGCCGAGCAAGCGTGGATGATCCTTGGTTTGGCTATGTTATGGTCTATTTGGCTTGCTCGGAATGCTCTTATATTCTCCCACAAGCCTTTGCAACCTGATTTGTTGTTTGATCTGGTCCTTGCAAGGGCCCTGTGTTGGTTCAAATCCTTACATCCCTCCTTTCCGTGTAGTGCAGGGGCGGTTCTAGCGTCCCCTGAACCTTTCCAGGGTTGGCGTCTAGGCAAACATGTCACAATAGGTTTTTCAGCATTGTGGGTGTTGTCTTTCCTTTCTAGTGTTGTAGCTGTTTCTAGTGTAGGACTCTCTGCCTAGTCTTTTTTATTCATTGTACATACTTTTCTCATCAATAAAACTCATCGATTAGTATAAAAAAAACAAAATTTTATGTTCATAAACCATACTTCCCGATAAAAATGCCACAATCATAATTTTTGTTCTAATGCTCAAAACAGGCAATTTGCTAACCTTCAATTTAATACATCCCACCTTATCCACAACCCAAAAAAGATAAAACATTTTAGTTAATTTTCCTCTTAGGCGTATCGTTGAACAGTTGTAGTGCAACAATACAGAATCTAGATTTCCTTAAAGCAATTAAACAATCTTCCACCCTATTACTTTCTTCTAATTCACCCTTGTTTTCATAGTATGACTCGGGCAAACAACCCTAGAGATGGTGACTATTATCGAGCTGAGGCTCAAGCCGTGACGAATGGCAACAGTGAGTCCCACTACAACATATTATACAACTGTCGTGTTGGGCTAGAGATCCAATTTGTAGGGCAAGCTCTTAGTTTCTCATGCCCAAATTGGTCTCCAATCCTTGATTTGATATCTTGAAAAGTATCAAAACTGAAAGGAATACTTCATTTTTCTCAAATTTACTTTCTGTCCATAGTAACAACATACAAGTTCAATATACCGTTTGAAAAGATTTGCTTGCTTCCAGTTACATTTCCCAAATAGCATAGCGTCATCAGCAAAAAAAAAAAAAGCATGAGGGAGATAGGACATGTTCTTATAATTTTGTAGTTTGATATTTTTAGTCTACAAAAAAGTCCATCAATTTTGTGTTTGTTTGTGTCAATCTATATATTTGTTTGTTTTTTTAGGGACTGTGTGGACAGCCCTAGCCCATGGGTTTATAGCGATTATTGGGTTGGGAATGTTAGCCTTACCGTGGAACATTGCAGGACTAGGCTAGATTCTTGGGCCAATTTTTTTAATTTTCATTGCCGTTATTACCTATTATATAGGGAATCTCCAATAATTATCAGAGATCAATTTGTTTCAACAAGGAAAGACCTAATGTTACATGTGGAGTGTCTTTTGTTTGTGGAAATGTTTTTTTATCTCAGTTTGCAAATTTAGAAAAAGTTGTGGTTCTTTCGGTACTAGTCACATAAGCAGAGTGTTTGGGTTATAACAGAGGCATATCATTCATTTCATATTTTCTGAAAGCTTACATACAAGCTTACAGGCAACGTACATAAGGAGTTATAACTGATAATAACTCCTAATCATTCTTATAGTATAACAAAATATATTACAACTCAAAAATATTGTTTCAACACTTCTCTTTGGTTTTAATGTTGTAAACATCTGTAATATATGAACTCTTTCCAAAGGTTATTTCTAATTTTTTTTTTTTGCACTTTGTTCTTCTGCAACAGCAAATAGTTGCTCTTCTTCTTGATCTGCAATATTGGCTTCATCATTTTGTTCTTTTCCGTTCTTACACTTGCACCTGACACTTGATCTCCACCAGCATTTCATCTCCATGTGGTACTTATCTCCTGTAAACTTTGATAGTGGTGAGGCATAACTTTGTGTAGCCACGTGGTAGGTCTTTTTTTCTTTTTTTTTTTCAGCTTGGTTATGAATTTTCTTTCTTTTTTTTATTTTTTTGAGTTTGCTTATGACATCTCTTTTTGTTTCATTTTTGAGTTTGGCTATGACATTTCTCACAATATTTTACATGGTACAATAATATGTTGTTGGGTATAACTCTCACAAAGTATTGCATATGGCACAATGCTCTCTTGTTGGCATATCTCACAAAGTATTGCATATGTCACTTTTGTTGGCATATCTACACTCTTTGGTCCCTTAAGAATAAAGCTGCTCTACCATGTGTGAACACTCCAAATTTGATCTACTAATATTTATTGATTTATAAATATGTTGTCTATGGATTGATGAGATGATTTGATCCGTAGGTGAAATGTGTTTGGAAATTGATAAGGTGTTAATATTTTATTAATTTTGATTTTTTGATATATTCAACTTGGGATTATTGAGATGATTTGATTCTGAGTTTGGTGTATTTAAAGGTTTGAAATTAATAAAATGTGGATATTTAGTTTTTTTAGAACTTTTAATTATTTTTGGACCCGATTGAGATGATTTTGGGTATTTAAATGATTAAAAGCTTGAACCAATTAAATATGGACCCTCCAGTAATATTGGCCCATAAAAAACACTGAGCTTAGTGGCCTTTCAGTCTGAATTTCGTCCAAAAATTTGGATTAAAATAGTTCTTTATTTGTTTTTGGTGTTTATGGTATGAAGAGTGGAGTGAGGAGGAGGAAAACTAAATTAGGAAGAAGGGTGTGGGTAGGCTACAAGTTAGGAGGTTCTCTGGAGCTGAAAACAGGCGAAAAATCATTTAGGAAGGGCGTGGGAATCAAGCTGGGCCGGAGTAATGAGGATCGGGACCGAAAAGGAAAGAACGAGAAAGGAAACAGGTGCCGGCGAACATGGCGACATGACCTCCAGCACGTGGCGGACATCGCGAGATGATCGCCATTGCTTGGCGGGCATCGCTCCCAGTTTTGGCAGTTTTCTGATCTTTTCCTTCTTCCTTGATCCATGGTATCTACCGTTGGATCTAGGGTTTGAATCCCGACCCTTAGATCAAGACCACGTCCAGATCCCCAGAGCACTGTGAATAGAACCCCCATTCAACCTCAAAACTCACCAATTCTCTCTCTTTCCCCTCTATACACAAATAAGCTAGGTGCTTGGAAAAACTCTAATTCCAAGCTTAGGGTCGAAATTTTGGAGGAATTTCGTGGAGAGAAGTAGCAAGGAGTCAGTAATAGCAGGAGTTCAAGGAGAGAAGAAGAAGGAGGCTAATTCAAGCAAACCGTTAGAGGAAGAGTGCTAAACCCGAGAGGAAGGTTCCCGTGGAGGCAGTCTTAATATTTTGGCGATATCTGGAGCTGTAGATGTCGGTTTGTTGTGATCTTAGTGTCAATGGAAAGCTAAGAAGAGCTCTACAACTTTGCTGTTCAGGCCAGACATCAGTTCGGCCTCCTTCTACCTCGAATTCTTTGTTGAAATTCTGCTAAAATTCTATTGCGCATAGGAGCAAGAGGAGGGCTTCAAGAGGTAAACCGTTCTAACCTTATTGTTTGATTGCTGCTGTGACGTGATGATGTGATTTTTTATGTGATGCATGTGAGAACTACGTGAGCTTTAAACCCATGATAGGGGGTACGTAGGCAATTTCTAGTGGACTGAAACGCAAGCTCAATTGTTTATTTATTTTCTGTTTTGTCTTTCAATTTTTGTTTTGTCTTGTGTTTTTTGTGCATAGCATATATTGATCTTTAATTGCACATGATCTCGCCCTAACATGGATGGGTGCCTAACACCTTCCCTTCCGTGACAAACCCCCGGGTCCATGTCTTTAGTTCGCTATCGGTTGCCTTATGGAGTCATTGGTTGCCTGAGGAAGATTTTTTCTTGGATTTTATTTTTCAATAAAATTCAAGTGGTGACTCCCAAAGACATGGATGATGGTTAAGAAGAAGGTGTTGAATACGCCCAACGCATTTTGGGTCGGGTATTCACACCATGTATAATTTTTAATAGATATATCAGGAAGGGAATAAGGAGAGTGTTTGGGTTAACAGAGGCATATCATTCATTTCATATTTCCTGGAAGCTTACATACACCTTTACATACAACGTACAATACAAACATATATATAGAGTTATAACTGATAATAACTCCTAATCATTCTTATCCTATTCAATCTTATCAAGACATAATTAATTATAACCACTATAATAAAATATAACAAAATATATTACAGCTCAAAAATATTGTTTCAACACACATTAACATTATTAACTAACGCAATCACTGCATTATATGAGACTACTGGGATGGTGGTTATAACTGGCAAAAATTTGGCTTTATCAACCAAAATTTGGCAAGTTTTTAAAGCACTTGGAAACATAGCATTTCCTTATACGTATTCTATGTTGTTGCTAGAAATTCAGCTTTTTCCCTATCACTATTTTTTTCCTTATGTTTTTGCACACTTTATGGCATCTAAAAGACGACTAACCATACCTGAAACTTGGTGAATATATCTAGCATATATTAAAGTCGCCGCCAACTGAGAATAAAGTGATAAAAAAGTGATCCTCTCTGTTATTAGTGGGAGGACCCTATTTTACACTGCTCTTGGATGCTTGTGGTTACGCTGCCTTTGGAAGTGCAGTTCCAGAAAATGTTCTCACTGCACTTAATAAGCCACTTTGGCTGGTTAAGTTTAACAACATTTCAGTCTGGATCCTAATCGTGATTTTTTACCCTCTTTTCTATTAGGTGCTTTCCCAGTCAATCTTTGCCGTTAATGAGGAGTTGCTTGCAACCAAATGGCCCAATTCTTTCTCCACTGTTGTTTACACCGTAAGAGTCTCTTGTATGCGAAACAAAACCTTTCCAATTATACCAAGTAGACTTCTTCAGAGGACAACTTTTGTTATTTTTACAACATTGGTTGCCATGTTCTTCTCTTTTTTCAATGCCATTCTTGGTTTACTTGGGTCAAATTTTTTTTGCCACTAAGAGTAGTTCCCATTGAGCATGTACATAGTCCAAGCAAGAATTAGACAGGGAACTTTCACTTGGACGATGTTTCAGGTTCTAATGTTACTATGCCTCGCTGTCACACTCCTCTCCGCTATTGGGTCAGTGGCTGAAATTTTGGATGGTCTCAAGCATGCCAGCTTTTTGCATATAGACCTCTAGAAGCTTAATTTCTATTTTGAACTCTGATTTATTTAGTTTGTAATTTGCATAGTTGCTATCTTGGATATTTGGTGCTGGAAGCTATGTGTATGCTCTTGGACATACACTCCCCGTACTCTATGCAGATTTTTTGAACTTTGATTTATTTAGTTTGTAATTTTTATAATTTTTATTTAGGTTTTTTGAACTCTGATTTATTTGGTTTGTAATTTGTATTTTCATTTACTTATGCCAAATCTTTTCCAGCCATAACTACTATGATTGTCCCATTAGTCTCACAGTTGGAGGTATATTTCCCAACAGCAAGATGTAACTCAGTGATTGCGTATGTTAATGATGTTAATGTGGCTATCGAAAGAGGCATTACTTTTACTAAATTTAGGAATTGAGATAAAAGAATTTCCACCAAACCAAAAACAATCATATATATATCAAGACACTCCACATGTAATATTAGGTCCTTCCTTGGTGAAACAAATTGATCTCCATGTTGAAAGTCAATTTAAAAATTCTATAAGGCCCATAAATCCATTTAAAAAATATATTAGAAAGACTCTTTAAAAAAAAATCTCACACTGTACTAATTGTAGTTGTTATGGTGAAGCTCATCATCATCCACCATAGGATGGAAAACTACATTATTCCACTGATGAGGACACTCTTTGGACTTGCGATGCGAAATTTGCAGATGATATATTTATTGATAATTTCAAGATGAAATTCAATAATGACTTTGGAAATTTAATATATGGAATAGGCAAATTTTAGGTTACCTAGGAGTGTTGAGACAACATCCATATACGTGGGGTTCCTTGTTCCTCTATTTGTGTTAGGTGTTCTGTAATCCCTATATAATAGGTAACAACGGCAATATAAATTAGAAAAATTAAGCCAAGAGTCCAGCTTAGTTGTGCAATGCTCCACGGTAAGGCTAACATTCCGACCTAATAACCGTTGTAAACCCATGGGTCATGCCTGTCTATACAGTCCCTGGAAAAACAGACAAATGTATAGTTGTTAGAAAAGATTAACACAAACAAACACAAATTTTGATGCACTTTTTGTAGGCTAAAAATATTAAAGACTATAGAATTAGAAGAACATACCCTATCTCCCACAACTTTTTCTTTTTGCTATGACAATATGCTATTTGGGAAATATAACTGGAAGCAAGCAACTCTTTTCAAGTGGTATATTAAACTTGTTTGTGGCTACTATGGGACAAAAAATAAATTTAGCAAAAATTCAGTATTTCTTTCAATTCCAATACTCAAGATATCAGATCAAGGATTAAAGAGGAATTGGACATGGGGAACTAAGAACTTGCCCTGCAAATTGGATCTCTTGCCCGGCACAATAGTTTTATATTGTGTTGCAGTAGGACCCACCAAAGTTCAAATTTAAAAAATATGATATTGCAACAAAAAATGCATTTGTAGAGAATTACAATAATTTAATATGTGTGTCACCAGGGGCGTATATTTAAAATTCACGGTTGCAGTACCTTTTCTAACTCGTCCATCTTCGCTTCCAGTAACTATTTTTACTGGTCCATTAGCGCTCCTGGCGTCCATTCCAGTAACCGCACTTAGTCGTCCTTCATTGCTGCTGCCGGTGTCCATTATTTTGTCCATTACCATCCATAGGCAGCAACACCCAGTCCACTCAAAATTTGTTGAAATAAAAATACAAGTGAGCTATTGTTGTTGTTGTTGTTTTGGGTTGTTTGTTATATATATAGAGTTTTTTTTTTTTTTTTAATCAAGAAAGTTCAAGATTTCCTGAGTGGTTTAGAATTGTGGTTGTTGAGTCATGGCAAAAGTGCATGTTATTTAGAATTGTGATTGTTGAGTCATATCAAGAGTGCATGTTTACAAAGCAAGTAAATCCATAAGGTAGATAAATTAAAGAATGCTTTTTGTCACAAATATGGATGTCAGTTATAAGGTGTGCTTAATGCTTAGTCAACGGGATAGGTACACTGATTTATGTATATCAGATCAAACCGTGGAAGATAAACTCCTATCTTGGCCCATCTACAACCCATGGTTAGCTAAAATAAATGGTTTATTATCCATATATCTTTTTTTACTTTTTGTTTTTTTTTTGTATATCTAGCCCAAGAAATTAGGCCTAGCAGAAGCCTAAATCCAACAGCCCAAATGACCAAATAATTACCCAATAAACCGGCCCGGCCCATAGTCCAAGCCCAAATTAACGCAGCCTACACATATTCAGCCCACCAAATTAATATCCAGACCAACAACCGAGTCGGTAAAGTGAATAAAAAACTATTCAGACACCTGGGGCCCTCACAATTGTTATGGTGCAACATCAGTTAATCTATAATTTAATTGAACAAGGGGACCAAATTAATCATTTCAATTGACTAGGAGATGTGATTAATTATTTTTAGCATATAAGGAGACCATTCTTAATAGGAGGACCAATTGTATATTTTATCTGTTTCTAAACGCTGTAAAAAGAGTGAGCTTTTGAAAGAAGAGGTTTGAGGCGTGCCCATATTAAGTAGTTTTCAAATTGGTATGGTTGCCTTCTATGTGAAAAAGATGGATTGAATACCTCTTTGGGTTGGGGCGATTTCAGAAATTTCTATTAAGGGGGCCAAATTTGTAAGAATAAATTTTAAGGAAGGCCAAAGTTATATAAATTAGTATAGAGTAGGAGAAATGTTCAAAAAATATTGAAAATGTGGAAAACCTGTGAAACGTACCCCGTCACCTTCCAGCCATCAAAGCTCACCGACCGCCAAGCTACAAGACTTTATTGCTACTCCCTTTGTCCCTTTTTTATTGACGTTTTAACAAGTTAGATTTGTCCCAAAAATAGTGTCGCATTGGTATATTTTGTGAGCATTAAATGATCTTTTTTCCTATTTTATCCTTTATTCCCATGAAGCTAGATTTTTTGTTAAGTTTTATCATTTCCTAAATAAGGGGTAATTTAGTATTAGTATAGTATAAGATTCTTAAATTTACAACTATTTAATGCATTCCTTAATAATCGTATTGATTCCTTAAACGACAATAAAAAAGAGACAGAGGGAGTATTTAATTTCCATATACATATAAGTACGAAGTTTTGCTTCCCCTCCCTTCTCTGTGGGATTTAGATTTTAGAGTCTCGTAATAATTGTATACTCCCTCTGTCCCTTTTTTATTGACGTTTTAACAAGATAGATTTGTCCCAAAAATAGTGTCGCATTGGCATATTTTGTGAGCATTAAATGATCTTTTTCCTATTTTATCCTTTATTCCCATGAAGCTAGATTTTTTGTTAGGTTTTATCATTTCTTAAATAAGGAGTAATTTAATATTAGTGTAGTATAAGATTCTTAAATTTACAGCTATTTAATGCATTCCTTAATAATAGTGTGATTCCTTAAACGACAATAAAAAAAGGACAGAGGGAGTATTTTTTTTTCAAATATGTACTTAGACTCTTACACTATTTACATAGCATTCTACATGGGTAGAGTTTCAACGGTTTCAAGAAATTTTATTGGTGACACGTTTTTCTTTTAAGTGAGTCCCACAACTCTTAGAAGTTTAGATTTGGAGAAGAAACGAGAACTCGTGGATCCACTTTAAAAAAATGCGTGTCACCAATCCATATTTGACATGAGTCTATCCTGCTTCAATAGAAAATTATAGCTATATAATTGTGACAAATTACAAAATTTCAGGTACTATATAACTAAAAAGATTAGGTATATAATTAATTATTACAAATGGAAGACTCAAGACTCTAAACCCAAAAAAATTGAAGAAATGGAGATAAACCTAGATGGGACTCATTTGCTGTTCTTTTTAAACATTGTAGCATTCTAATGAGGCAACTACAAATAAAGCAAGGGACAATAGTGTCAATGAGCTACAAGCTCAGTACTTACTTATATGTTATTATTATCTAATAACAATTGATTAAACTATGTATCCCTACTAATTTTCATTCTACCGTGTCCAACCAAATTGGAAAAGCATTTAAGATTTTCACACATATACTTATTTTAGCTTTTTTCTTGTCTTTTTCTTGTAGGTCCATGTCAAATCAAAATTTAAAACAATATTTTTTTTGTCGAAAAATTTAAAACAATATTGAAGCAAAGTACGTAACAGCATCATATTGATGATAATTGATAGGATGCAAATTAGAAATGGCTGATATATATAATGAAAATTTTTCCCTCAATCTCTTGGTAATGGACTATCAACCGCACAGCTGTGACAGCAATCACAAACAGGGAAGATAGATGTTATCCTATAAGGAAGTAACCGCCTGTTTTTGTTACTTTTGCTAGGGGTTTACTTGTTATTATCATATAGCTCCTAATTATAGTGTTTTTAAAAAAAAAGGGGAGAAGAAAGGAGGAGGAGAGGAAGCATGGCCGAAGCTAGTGAGTGCAACAGGTGGGCTGATCTACCCGAAGAGCTTTTGGTAAAAATAGCAGAGCGGCTCGAGACAGGATTTCAGGTCTCTCAATTCCAGGAAACTTGCAGGCCTTGGCGATCCTGCGTCACTAATAATCCTACCCTCCTCCTCCTCCATCCTGACGAGAGTGATTCATGCATCGAATTTCCTTGCCATTACCTAGAGTGTTTACGTCTCAGTATAGAGAGTTTGGGCCTAGGCCCTCCTCAGGTAATGCAACTGCTAGTACCTCAAACACTCTGTATCGTCATGACATCTTCTTCTTCTTCTTCTAACATGAACAAGAACAGTAGTTGTGGTTTCTTTGATACTCTGTCTTCTTCACAAGGGTGGTTGGTTTTGAAGGGAGAGATCCCACGAACTCTGGTCCTCCCGGACGAGTTCAGATATGGATGTTTATCAACATTACCCTCTCGCCTTCCACATAAAAACCACAAGAGAACAATGAGCGTACTCGACTTTTCCATGTCTATAGCGCACACGTTTTATTCCTGTTCTTCAATAGCCAAGAAACCTGATCCACCTGTGTCCCCTCTTCAGAAAATTGCTTTATTTCCTCCGCCTAAGGGGGAGGATAGTATTGGTAGTAGGTACACGGCCATCTTGGCTATAACTCACTCAAGTTTGATCCTGTTAAGATCCGGGGAAGAGACGTGGACCGATCGAGTGGATAGATAAAGAATGCATTGGCTATAATGATATTACCGTCCACAAAGGAAAATTTTATGCTGTTGTTCTCAATGGAAGTCTTCTCAAGATTGATCCTGTCACTCTGGCAGCGGAAAAGGTTGTTAGGTCAAGTCTAATAAACTGTGCATGGCGGAAAAGGTTTCACCAATTTTTTTAGTAGAGTGTTCACTGTCTGGCGATTTGCTTTTACTTCACAAGTACGTTAAATAAACTGCCAACTTCACAGACGTTAGATTCGTCATGGGATGGAAGATGCACAGAATACGAAGCAAGTGAGATTCTATTCGAAGTTTATAAGCTGGAGGAAAAGGAAGACAAATGGTTAGAACTACCTGATTTGGGAAACCAGGTTGCGTTCTTGCTTGATGAGTGCTCGGTTTGTATTCCTGCAGCTGCTGCTCGAGGTTTGGCTGGATGTGATCATGGCAATAGCATCTACTTCAAGGAATGCTATATTTCTCCCAGTTGCTTATGGGTTTTTGGTACAGTTGGTACTCAACTTTCTTACCTTGGGTCAATTATGTACCTAAACTTTTCTCGAGTTATTTATGTACCTAGAGTTTTCGCTGGCAGATCAGTCATGGGTTTCGGGCAGGGCATGTGCTGACGTGGATGCTGCCCCAAAATTGGCTGCTGCCCGTTGCTTAAAACGACGACGTATCATTCCAATACGACGTCGTTTTATCGTTCACATGGCAAAGGTAGGTCCAAACCCATTATCCCAACAACTTCCCATCCGGTTCTCGCCCGATTGAAGAGGTTCAACCAGAGAATTAAGCCCAAATCAATTTTTTCAAACCTTAAATCAATTTTTTCAAACCTGCTAAATTAAATAAAAAAAGAGTAAATAGTTTTTTATGTCCTTCCACTTTATCGATTTCGCATTTGTTGTCCCTCTTCGTTTAATTTCACTCATGTTGTCCCTGAACTCTCAATTTACCGGGCCATGTTGTCCTTTTTACCTTCTACAACAGGTTGAAAGCTGTAAGGTTGACACGTAATATGTGGGACCCATAAGCTGTCCATTTTTTTTTATTTCTCTCCCTTTTTACCTAGATTTAATTTCAAATAATTTCTAATAATAATTTATTATTTTCTCTCCTTTTAAATTGCCCAGAACTCCCCTTCTAATCACTATTCTGTTCCCTCTCAACAAGTTTGATGTGTTCATGTTATTCCTTAACTTCTCTAATTGTGGTGGACAAAAACAGTTGATAAAGCAGAGCCAGGACGATGGGTGCGAGGAGATGATAAGCTGGAAGATTTCCCTCGTCAACCAAAGACTCCAAAAATCTGTCTCCAACCAAATGCCTCCTCCTCCTCCTTTCTCAATTCGTCCCTGCTCCCTCAGCAACCAGGCATCCAATTTTGCTCCCTCTTTTCTTTTCTTCGGTTTTCCCTTTCCACGTTGCTCATTTTGATTCCTTCTCTAACCCATATTTTCTGCAGAGCAGATTTCTCCTAAATCTCGCCTTCCGGCTGTGCAAAATCCCTTGCTTGGCTCCAAAAGGACAAACCCATTCCAGGATACGACTATCCCTGAGACTATCTCTCTTCCACCTACGCTCAGTCCATTCACAGCCCCACCTTCCCTGTCCTATCCCAATCCACAATCTTCAACAACTCGTAACCACCAAATACAACTCCGTTGGCCATCCCCAACTCGTACCACAATCTAGCCCCACACCGCACACACAACAACACAAACCAGCGTCGGATCCAATATCACAACCTTTAAATTCAAACCCGCAATCCACTATCACCATGAACAAACAACCATAATCGTCACCAACTCGTCGTACAATCCACCGCCAATTCGCCACCGACGGTGTGTTGCAGAGGTGAGGGATCTAATTGAGATGGGCGGGAGAGAGTGGAGGAAATAAGAAGATCAGCAGTGAGGAGGGAGTTGTTCTCCTCTTACATCTCCTACTGGTACTCGTCACCTACGACAGATGGCATTGGCGGCGGCGGCTTGAACTCTGGGCACGACAACCTCGTAAGAGAGAGAGAGAGGAGATCTCGACCGTCGATTAGGTTCGATTTCCTGTCCTTGCGTGTGCCCAAGTCCACATGAAGCCACGCCTTGCTTCTCCATCCCCGTGCATCATTGAACCCATCGGATTGTTGCCGAAGTCGGCCTCAAATGCGCCGCCTCGGTGAGGAACGCCCGCACCTTAGGTCGATCGAGAGAGCAGATCTATTCAGCCAGAAAGGTGATATGAGGAGAAGATGGGAAAGGAAATTAAGGGTGGCGGCTAGGGTTTTTGATTGAAGAAAAGAGGATGGCAGAAGAAGAAGAAAAAAGAGGGAGCAGAGGTAAAGAGGGAGAATGAGAGGAGGGGAGAGAGGTCATGTTTTCTTTTTCCTTTTAAGGATTTACTCATTTTCAAAAGGACGTGTGCAAATCATTTTAAAAAAAAACAGGTTAGAGATTAAAATTTAAAATTTGGATATAAATTAGGGATAAAAAAGGGGTGACATCAACATGTGTTAAACATACAAGAAAAAGTTTTAGGAATTAATTGGGAAAAAAGGTAAAAGGGAATAAAAACATAGAGTGGTGTGGGTCCCACTAAAAGAATAAAGACTTATTTTGGAAAATATTTTTGAAAATTAATTAAAAAAGTAAAAATGATTTAAAAATAAATAGTTCACAAACCCCACAAGACAAGTGTTAGCATTATGGCGACTTACCTGTTATAGAAGGTAAAAAGGACAACATGGCCCGGTAAATTGAGAGTTCAGGGACAACATGAGTGAAATTAAACGAAGAGGGACAACAAATGCGAAATTGATAAAGTGAAATGACATAAAAAACTATTTACTCTATAAAAAAAGTTTAATTAACCACCAAGTCTAAATTATTATTTCTGTTGGTTGATTTAATAGAACACGATGATTACGTGGCAACATCCTAACAGTCCAATAATTTTTTAATTTTTAGATAAAAATAAAATAAAAAATATTTATATATAAGAAAAATAATCAATTTTTGTTATTTTTAATTTTTGCAAAGTATAAGTTTTATCCGATAAATAGTAAAAGACAATTTTTTTTATAAACAAATGAAGACAAAAAGAAGAAAAAAACACAGCCCACCCGCAGCGCTACCTCCCCCTCCTTCTCCCCTTTTCGTCGCCTCCCTTCCTGCTCCTCCGCCCCCTGCTGCCTCTTTCCTCTACCCACCAAAACTTTCGACCAAGATACACAGAAAGTTCCACCACCATCCATGTTCCTTTTCCAAAAACCAAGCACAACCATTCCAACTTTCAAGCAATACCCAACTTATACCAAGTGTATTAAGAATACCAGAGGTTTATTGGATTGAAAAAATAACAATCATTCATATTTGGGTTGGTTGATTTTCAGCTGTGTTAGAGATTTTGAGCAAAATAAAGATGGCAAGTGAAGTAGGGAGAAAGATAGAGTTTTGTATTATTTTGTTTTATTTTTTTTTTATAAGAAGAGTTTCTGTTAGTGGTGGTGGTGGCGGCGATTATTATGGCTATTAAGGGAGAGGAGATGGTTGCAGGTTTCAAAGCCATAGCAAGAAGGAAAAATAATTTGAGAGAGGATTCTTGTGGTGGCGGCGTGGTGATGTAGGTGGTTGTGATGGTTTTGATGGTAGGGAAAAAGACTAACATTAGGTTTCAAAACTGACAAATCAAAAAAAAATTGTATTTTATTTTTTTAAAGGAGGGGAGATAACTGGTTGAAGGTTCATATTTCTAATTAAAAAATTATTTTGAATACTTTTTTCATCTTTTAAAATTTTAAAAAATTAAAGAGTCAATTTAATTTTTTTTAACTAAAGATACGTTTTAACTCAAATTTTAGAAAAAAAAAGTAATTATATATATATGATTGGATGTTAATGATTTAAGGTTTACGATTAAGGCTGTTTTGGGTCATTTAATTCTTCGGTTGAACCTCTTGAACCGAGTAAGAACTGCTGGGACAATGGGCTGGACACACATCTGCCACATGGATCCAAAACAACATCGTATTGGGATGATACGTCGTCGTTTTGAGCGATGGGCAGCATCCACGTCAGCACATGCCCCGCCCGAGACCCATGACTAACCTGCCCGCGAAGACTCTAGGTACATAAATGGCTCGAGAAACGTTGTGGGTACATAATTGACCCAAGGTAAGAAAGTGGATACCAACTGTACCAAAAGCCCAGTTGCTTAGCTAAGCCTGCAAGTGAATTAAGTAAGGGGGATTCACAAGTTCAACTTCGAAAAGGGTTTTAACATGTGCGTGTGATGATGTGGAGGAGGAGGAAATGCCGACCTTGCCAAGATCCAAATTGCACGATCTTGCTACCTAGCCAAGGATGATCCAATTCATTTGGTCTTTATGCAGTTTACCTGGAGGGAAAGGACAATAAAAATCCTTCTAAAATAATTAGTTTTCATTACCATTGTTGGCTGTGGGTTTTTCTATTGTTAATTTCTGCATCAGGAAACTTGTTATATATATATTTGCAATTTTTTGTTTTTTACAATTATTCTTTTGCTTTCCTACATGGGCAGTGTAGATGTCTATTTCCATGTACATCTTGTGTTCCTTCTTGCTTTGATTGATATTGATCGTTGTTTACATTAAAAAGCAAATCAATTCAGGTCCGAAGATTGATTTTAGTCCTAATCACTCTCTAACGCACCGATAGGATGAAGTAACTCAAAGGGGCTATATATACATCAATTCGCCACACATTACTTTGCCGTGGTTTTTGATTAGACACTGCATTATATATAGTTAGAACCTCCAAAGCTGGACCAAAAGTACGAGGCCCAAAAGTTTAACCTTTAGGTTGTTGGTAGCTAACTCCTTGGTGCATATATATTGCCCAAGACCTCTTTCATTCACTTTCGTTGTGGGATTTGGGTTATGATATTCTCCCCTCCTTAAATTAGACCTCACGTCCTCGCAAGGGGAGCCCAAATACATATCAAAATGGCACCTCGATCACCGGGTTGTACCGGTCGTAATCTCAGTATCAACTCCTGAGAAACGGGCCATAGGGCCCAAGCCCATCCAAAAGTGGAGTGAGATCGGCTCCGCTACTATTTTGTCACGCGCCAAGTAATCGACTGGCTCACAATAACCTCCAAAGCTGGACCAAAACTACGTTGCCCAAAAGTTTAAACTTATTGTTTTTTTGGTAGCCAACTCCTTGATGCATATTTGCCCAAAACCCACCCCTTTATTCACTACTCCCGATGTGAGACACACAGTTACAAATTCGGAGTCGTGGTATGGCAGCTAATTAACGAATTCAAGGACAAGAATGGTACCCAAAATTTTGTGGTCATTGGGGATTTCCATTTTTTTTGTTCAGTCTTCCAGATGCTCTTCTCTAAACCTAATATACATATATAGTACTTCTAACAAGAAACTGATGCTACATTAAGTACAACACCTATACATACCTATTAGTATCCATTTGCTTTACCAGAACGAAACAAAAAGGTTATCTCATCTCATTGTTTTATCAAAAAAAAAAAAAGAAAATGAATGAAACCAAAGGGAAACGCAAAAGCAAAAAGTAGCTGGTAAAAATTCAAGCACTTTATCATATCCTTATCATATCCTGAAGTGCTTGATTACTCTTTTTTCTTAGCTTCAGAACTGATCGTAGCATCAGGAAATGGAGGCGGTGAAATGATCCATTACGCTGCCCGCAACATTCATTTGGGTCCGCGGCGGGCACTGTCCTTTGCTGTGTCCAGGAATGTTGGAGGAGTAAATAGTTTTTTCTGTCCTTTCATTTTATCGATTTCGCATTTGTTGTCCCTTCTTATTCAATTTCACTCAATATGTCCCTGAATTTATTGTCTACCGGGGCACCCTATCCTTTTTACAGTCCACAGCTGGTAAAGAACTGTGGTGTTGACACGTTTTTATGGGGCCCACGCCTCCCTTTTTTCCTTTTCCTCTACTTTTCATTTTTTTTTAATTTTCAGAATCTATTTTTAAAACCCTATTTAATCAAATAAAGACTTTAACAATAATAGAATGGGCCCGTACACCCTCTCACCCTCTTTGCTCACCATCTCTTCTTCTCCAATCAATCCATCGGAACTGACTCTCTCTCATCTTTCATCTGAAAAAAAAAAATAAAAAACTCACTCTCACATCTCTCTCCATCAACTACCCTCTCTCCTTCCTCTGTTATCTCGCCCGTCGATGCCATTAACGAAGCTGCTGCCATCAATTGTGCCATCACTATCTCCCTCTCTCCCTCATCTCCTCATGTCTCTCTAGTCCCATCTTCTCTCTTCTTTGAATCTGCCAAGTCGTGTCCGTAGGTCGAGGCCGCGGTCGTCGAGTCACCCGCGTCTGATCTCCCTCTCTCTCAAGCAGACTTGCTCTCCCTCGACTTGTCGCCATCGATTCAGCATAGCCACCGACTGTGGCCTGAAAGTTGAACGAAGGCACCGCTTATACCGTCTCCTTTCACTCCTTCGCCTTCCCTTTTGTTGAGTCGCCGCCGCTGTGACTCACTTCGTGGGTAACGCCGTCGACTCCCCTCTCTTCTTCTTTTTCTTTTGCCCCTCTTTGTAATTGCGATTTTCTTTTTCTTTTACCCCTCTCTGTAATTGCGATTTTGGAATTGAATTGATTATACTTGGATGGGTATTGTTACTATTGGGTTCTACCAATAAATGCATTGTTTTAAGTTTAATGATGCAATATATCTAAAGAGTTTCCCCTCCCCTGCACTCTCCTTTTCGATCTTTACTGGAACATGGCCATAAAATTGTCTTTTCTTTGTAGCAAAAGGTACTCAACAGTTTTCTGGTTGAATTCGTTCTTGTTGTTTTAGTGAATTGGTGTGTAAATAATCTGATTTTTTATTAGATTGTTTGATTAAAAAATCATGAGGCAAAGACCTTTATGGTAGAAATGGATTGCCAAAGTTGTGGATTTTGTGGTTGTTTAGGTTTGGGAAAAGAGGAGGAATTGATGGCATTATTTTTCCTGGTTGTTCAGGTGTGGACATAGAGGAGAAATTGGTGTTGTTGTTTTTTTTCATGCGAAGAGGACGAAGGTGGAGGGTGGAATTCTTAGTGGCTATGGTCTTCAAAGAAAGAACAGAAAAGAAGAGAGTTAAAAAAAATTCCAATTCTTAATGATAAAAAAATTCCGTTGTTTCGGGAAGAGGTTGATGTATTTGATTAAAATAGGATTTTTAGAATTTTGGAAAAAAAAAGAGAAAGATAAAACGAATAAAAAAATTCTGGAGTTTGCAAGTCCACATGACACAGACACGTGTTAGCACCACAAGCTCCTTACCGGTTATGGACTGTGAAAAGGACAAGGTGACCCGGTAAAGAGTAAGTTCAGGGACATGTTGAGTGAAATTGAATGAGGAAGGACAACAAATACGAAATCGATAAAGTATAAGGATAGAAAAAACTATTTACTCAATGTTGGAGCATGGAGTGCCGGCAGATGGTGGCACACTGGACCACTTTCAAGGGGCTGGATGGCTATGTGGTTCTTTAACCATTTCTCTCCTGCTAATACTCTGATTGCTAGTATTTGTTGTTCGCAATATGATAGGAAAATAAAGGCAACAAGGAGTATTACTATCATGTTTTGACCATTACATGCGGAAGAACCCATTTGTACTAGGGGGAGGGTTTGTATGTATTAGTATAGCGAAGAATAATGCTTGGTAAATGTGCAATGATACTTCAGAACTAGCTTGGTAGAAGAGAGTTGGAGATTAAGGAGAATTATATTTGGGACTTTAGTATAGTGGAAGAGATGGCTTATATTTATACACGTAACCAGGTGAATACACTGTGTAAAGGTTAATCATGCAAGCCATGATGTGTGGTTAAGTCATCGAAGCCGCGGGACTGAACTTTGAATATGGTGAGGGTAAGTAATAAAAAAGACATGGACCTAGGGAAACAAACAATTTTGCACTTTACTGTGTCAATATCATGAATCATTCATACAACAAAAAAATTAAATAAAGGCTTTCATGAGTAATTTATTTTTCTTTGCTTTTGTCTTTTGGCACAATATCATCATCGCTAGTTGAAGTGGTGGTTGTGTGGCTTTGTATTCTTGTGTTTTGAATGAAATAAAGAAAGAAGCACTCCTTTCTCCAAGACGGCAGCATTCAATAAGTATGGGTTGGGGTGAGAAAAAATCCGAAAATCCGAAATCCGTACCGAAACCGAATAATCTGTTTCGAAAAAAATGAAATTCGATCCGTTCCAAAACCAAATGGAATGGAAAGGTATGGATTTTTTTTGTTTGGCGAGAAATAGAACGGAATGGATTTTTAATCCAAAAACCCGTGGATATCCACAAGTAAATTAATATATATTCTATATAATAAGAATTGAATATTAGAATTAGAATATGCACAAAAAATTATTGGATTAGCAATTCTAGCAATAAAAAATTTAAAAATAAATTTAAAATCCATATAAAAATTATTTTTTATAAAAAATAATAAAATATTTATCCTTACATAATTATTTCTCAAGTTATAAAAAATATTAAATTACATTAGTCACTTAAATTATAAGATTTATAAGTTAGAAAAAAAAGAAATAGAATGGATATGGAACTAATATTTTTAAGGAAAGGTACATGTCTCATAAAAAAAATAATAATTCTATGCGCTAAAGTGAAAATTATGAATTGAAAGAAGTGCGTACAAATAAATTAGAAAATAATCTTACATAAATCTAAAATTTATATAAAGTATAAAAGTATGTTGAGGGAAAATTACAAAATATTTATCCTTACATTGAGGCGCCCCGACCCGTATTTACTGTGTGACGACCCAACCCAACATGACTCAACATACAGTGTGTACAACAACAACTCGGCCCCAACGGCCCAAAATAACAAACATCAATAATAATAAAACCGGCCCAATGGCCCAACAACAATAATGATATGCACAGCGAAAGACTTTAACTCACATAAACACTGTAAGCAACAACAATATGGCCCTACGGCCCAACGACAAAATAAACAGCACAGCGGAAGACTTAACGACTCACAATGACTCTGTATGCAACCCATGATGCAACTAATGGATCCGAGTCCTGTCCAAGGGATAACGCCGCAGCCTGTCTGGAATGCAATATACCTGAACCACAAATAACTCAACCTACGGGATGAAAGCCCGCAGGTGAGGGGTGAGTCCGAAGTGCCCACCGGGTAAACCCATAA
>JAKUCV010007197.1:57831-116264 GCA_028386065.3 Turnera subulata
AAAACAAAAACAACAAAATCGTCACAAGCACACACCACTGCCGCCACCGCCGTCGTGACCGGCCGTCATCCACCACCATCAACCACCCACGCAATCACTGCCGCCCCTTCCTTCTTCCTCTCCACGCCCGCGCGCGCCACCACCCCCATCTTCCGCGCGTGCCGCCCTCCCTTCTCCTTCCTTTTCCAGCCGCCGTCGACGTAGAGCAGCCCCGAGGAGCCGCCGTCTGCAGATCGCGCCGGAGCCACTCGCGACGACCCGCCGACGACGCCTCTCCCTCGCTTCTCCTCCTCCCTCGCTCGCGACGCACCGCCCAGCCTTCCTCCCCGAGCTCGCTGCACGCCTCGCCCGTCGCCATCTCGCCGCCGCCGCCCTGCAAGTGAGGTGAGCTTAAGGAAGAAGATGACCCGGAAATGGGTCGCGGGTCGCGGGTCTGACCCGGCTAAAAATTAGGTTGGGCTGAGTTGAGTGTGGGTTTGGGTTTTAAGTTTTAGGTGTTGGGCTTGGGCATTAGGCTTTAGGTTTAGGATTTAGGTCTTGGGCTTTTGGATTTAATTTGGGGCTTTACTTTGGGCTTTAGGTTTTAAGTGTGGGCTTAGGGTGAGATGGAATAGGGAGAATTGGTTTGGGTTTAGACACTGGGCTTAGGCTTGGACCTTGGCCCAGTCCGGTAATAAATTAAAAAAAAAAGAAAAAGAAGAAATAATCAGTAATAATAATTAAAGTAGGAAATAAAACTGAAAAAAATATACATATATAAATATTTTAGCAAAATAAAGATGGTTGGAAATTTCTTGGAAGTAGAAGTAATAAATAGTAAATAGTAACAGTTTACGGAATTAACGAAATAATTATCCTTTAATGATATTTCTAAGGAATTAAGATAAATGCTGATATAGACGTGCAATTAAATCCTAGGAAAACTATTTTTAATAGCTAGCACCTTTGAATATAAATTGTGGTAGTAATTTTTGAGGAGAAATAAATGAAAGTACGTTAGCAATTGAAGAAATATTTTATGACAAGAGTATTTTTGGGAAATACGGTAGGAAGGTATATATATGGAATATGATTATATTTGTGAGGATAAATGAAATAAGACCTTGACACAATATTACTTAGAAATATGTAATTAGTCAATAAAAGTTATTTCGGGAAATACAACTTATAAAATAAACAAGGAAAGGGTATTATCAAAGTAATACCGGAATAATAACCAGGTATAAATACAGTATAGAATTTTGACGCAGAAATAATAAATAGTGAATGATGATGATAACGGGGTTCACTGGGACGTAAAGGATCAGTTTAGTTTTATTTTTTTTACGGTATAGCATCATTTACATTTATGTGCATCCTATGTGAATATGTGCTATTATTTGCAATATAGGAGCTGATAACGAACAACATTCCGAGGAACCGGAGCCGGGACAATTTGAGGACTTTCAGGAGTAGGGAAATCGACTAAGGTCAGGATGGATAACCTTTGATATGTCGCACATGATACTGTGTTTGTTCTTCTGTGATTATTTTGCCTGATTGAACTGCTGAGCCAATTGAGTTTGATTGTGATATTATTGCTGTTGTGGTTGATTTATTGATTGTAGAATTATTGTTTTGATGAGATAATAGGATAATTGGTAGTTGTGTTGACAACTTATCTGTCACTAGGAAAGTAGTGGTATGACTGATAGGTTAGAGACTGTTTTGTGGTGGCTATGATCTGGTTACTTATGTTAAGCATGTCTATGCTTGGGATGTCTATCCCGTTATTATATTTTTGGGATGTCTATCCCTGGGTTACTATTTTGGGATGTCGATCCCTGGATTGATCTAGCACCCAGAGCATGTTGATAACCAGGTCTGACCCCTAGCTTGTCCAGTGACAGGGCCCGAAAGATAAAACTTGATAATATTTAAGCATTCTTTTGGTCTTGGCTCAGTTATTTATCTGGTTGTATCTTGTTATGATTTTGCTGGAATTTTACTTCGAAAGTATTGTGTTGCCTGCATATTACTGTTTATCTTTCGTCGGTGAGCACTTCGGACTCACCCCTCGCCTGCGGGGTTTCATCCCGTAGGATGAGTTGTTCGTAGTACAGGTCCGTGGTTCGGCCAGCCGCTGTTTCTGCTTCACCAGTCCCCGGATCCATACCTCCGCTGCATCTCATTCTAAGTCTTCCGCTGCTGATATTTTATATGATGTTGTATTATATATTTCTGCTACTGCTGTTGTGTTTTGAATAATGGTCCCCGGGTTCGGGTGACGGATGTTGTATTTGAGATTACGTGTACTGTATGTTATTTTGTATGTACTGTCTGCTACTATAATAAGAACAGTTCTGGCACGTGTTTACTGTGTACGGTAAATACGGGTCGGGGCGTTTCAGTTTGGTAGCGGAGCAGGCAGTAGGTTCTAAGGGAATAATTGTGCTTAATTGTTGCCTATATGTGCATAGTCTGGTCACTTACATGTTATAACATGCATGCATACTTCACATAGGTACGAATGGATCCGGTGGGAGGAAACCAGCATGCTGAGCAGCGTTTGGAAGACGACCAAGTATCGGTCGACCAGCCGCAACCAGTCGTGGGTGGACAAGTACCCGCGGTTGTACCGGCAGACGCCACACAAATGATGCACACCATGGCGCAGATCCTACAGCGTCAGGATGCTAGGGATGCCCGTTTGGAGGCCAGGGAAGCTCGTGAACAGGAGAACCAAGGACCTATTGAGGATCCTGTTTACACTAAACTGTCTAAGCTAGGTCTTGATGCCTTCACAGGGGTTACTAACCCACAGGCAGCTGATGAATGGCTTCGACAAGCTCACCGAGTGATGCTGAAGCTGAGATGCACAGATGACAGGTGGGCTAGGTATGTTGCATCCATGTTTCGCAATGTTGCTGTGGATTGGTGGGATTCGGCAACACGTGACATGGTGAAACCAGTCACCATGCCTTGGGCACAGTTCACTGAGATGTTCCGGAGGAAGTTTGTTACCGATGTCTACCAGGACCAGCTCAAGCGAGAATTTCTGAGCCTGCGACAGCGGATTGGACAGTCGGTGAATGACTATGAGATCCAGTTTGATCGTTTGTCCATCTATGCATCGGAGTATGTGTCCACACCAGAGGCCAGATGCAAGCGTTTCTGGGATGGTTTGCGATCTTGCATCCAGACAGTTATGGGGTGCAAAGTTTATGAGACATACCAGGATATGCTTGCAGATGCTCTTCGAGCGGAAGTTATCTGGATGGGAAACGAGAGAGAAATGGAAGAAGTCCGGAAGAGGAGATCTGCACAGAATGTTGGGAATCAGAACAAGAGGTTCCAGAGCACCGGTAACAGGTCAGGGTATGGACAGACTCAATCCATGCCAGTATCTCAGGGTCGAGGATGGAGCAACAACAACAACAATCGTGGGAGTTCATGGACCCAGTCTGGAGGGACTTCATCGGGAGACACTCGCCCTAGACCTCCTCTGACTAGGGTGAGATGCTTTGAGTGCAATGAAGTAGGGCATTACCGGAGTTCGTGTCCTAGGTTGGGAAGATCCGAAGTTCCTATTCCTGCTCAGACTGTACAAGCATCAGTGGCCAGTGTACCTAGTGGATCTGGAGTTGGCCGAGGCCGTGGACGTGGAGCTGCTCCTACTCGGACACAGTCAGCTATGAACCAGAGTGCAGCTGTTCCGAGGGCATTTGTGATCACGGCTGAGGATGACCCCGAGAATGCTGATGTTATTGCAGGTACCTTTACAGCTTTCGGTAGTATTGCATACACTTTGATTGATCCTGGTGCCACACATTCTTTTATCGCTCAGAGTTTTGCCATACAACATAGCTGTAAGGAAGAGAGTTTAGTAAGTCCGTTAAGGGTTAGATTACCCGCGGGCATAGTGGTGAGGTTAACACAAGTGTGCAAGGATGTTCTTCTTTCTTATGATGATGAGGTTTTCTTAGCTCGCTTGGTAGTGATGAACATGGGGGGATTTGACATAATCCTAGGGATGGATTGGTTATCGAGGTATAATGCCCTGGTGAACTGTCGGACCAAGGAAGTGCTGCTGATTTCCGATGGTGGACGACAGGTTTTGGTAACAGGAATTAGGAGAGCTGCAGCCACATGTAGCATCTCTGCTATGCAGGATTCTGGAGCGAAGTTGCATGATCCAGATGTTATGTTGAACCACATCACAAATGAAGATGTACGAGATCCTACCCCGGGAGATATATCTGTGGTGAAGGAGTTTCTTGATGTTTTCCCAGATGATTTGCCAGGTTTGCCACCTGACAGAGAGGTTGAGTATACCATCGACCTGATGCCAGGAGTCACGCCCATATCAATGGCTCCATACCGGATGGCACCAACAGAGCTTCAGGAGCTGAAGAAGCAGTTGGATGAGCTGTTAGAGAAGGGTTTTATCAGACCCAGCACTTCACCATGGGGTGCACCAGTTCTGTTTGTCAAAAAGAAGGATGGTAGCCTGCGGATGTGTGTAGACTATCGTCAGCTGAACAAGGTGACAATTAAGAACAAGTACCCGTTGCCTAGGATTGATGATTTGTTTGATCAGTTGCAAGGAGCCACTGTGTTTTCTAAGATTGATCTTCGGTCTGGGTATCATCAGATCAGGATTGCAGAGAAGGACATACCGAAGACTGCCTTTCGCACACGGTATGGTCATTATGAGTTCACAGTGGTACCGTTCGGATTGACCAATGCACCAGCAGTGTTCATGTGCTTGATGCACTTGGTCTTTAATGAGTTCTTGGATAAGTTTGTTGTGGTCTTCATCGACGACATTCTTATTTACTCCAAGAGCAAGGAGGAACATGAAGAGCATTTGAGGATAGTGTTACAAAGGTTACGGGAGAAGCAGTTGTATGCCAAATTCAGCAAGTGTGAGTTTTGGCTTGGAGAAGTTTCTTTCCTTGGACATGTGGTAGGCGGGGATGGAATAAAGGTTGACCCTGCCAAAGTGAAGGCTGTGTTGGATTGGGAACCACCTAAGAATGTATCCGAAGTCAGAAGTTTCCTTGGACTTGCAGGATATTATCGGAGGTTCATTGAAGGTTTTTCCTTATTAGCCAGTCCCATGACCAAGCTATTAAGGAAAGAACAGGCATTTGTTTGGAGCCCGGAATGTCAGCACAGTTTTGAAGAGCTCAAAAGAAAGCTGACCACAGCGCCGGTTCTGACATTACCGAAGCCTGGAGTTGAGTTTGTGTTGTTTTGTGATGCATCGGGACTTGGTCTAGGAGCCGTGCTGATGCAAGAAGGACGGGTGATTGCCTACGCCTCTAGGCAGTTGAGGACACATGAGAAGAATTACCCGACGCATGATCTTGAGATGGCAGCTGTGATTTTGGCTCTGAAGATTTGGAGACACTACTTATTTGGAGAGAAGTGTCGGATTTTCACCGATCACAAGAGTCTTAAGTACATCATGACTCAGAAGGAGCTTAATCTACGACAGAGACGTTGGGTTGAGTTACTTAATGACTATGATTGTACCATCGAGTATCACCCAGGAAAGGCCAATGTGGTTGCCGATGCCTTGAGCCGGAGACAACCAGAGGATACTTCCACTAATTACTCGATGTTCTCACTTATCGAGTTAAGGAAGTTGGGAGTCGGTTTGACAGTGGATGATACAGGAGCTTTGCTGGCACACATGAGTGTCAAGTCCAATATAAGAGGATGGATAGTTGAGTTACAAGATGGAGATCCTGACCTGGTCAAGCTTAAGGAAAGAGTAAAGAGTGGGAAAGAGGACAAGTTCCGTATAGCTGATGATGGAGCACTGATGATTGGGGAACGGATATGTGTACCCAATGTCAGTAATCTGCGTAGTCAGATCCTGGAAGAAGGTCATATGACGCCTTATGCGATGCATCCTGGAAGCACCAAGATGTATCAGAACCTGAAGAGTCATTTTTGGTGGCCACGGATGAAGAAGGATGTAGCAGAGTATGTTGCAAGATGTCTCACTTGCCAACAGGTGAAAGCTGAGCATCAAGCTCCAGCAGGGAAGTTAAGATCTTTGCCAGTGCCAGAGTGGAAGTGGGAGATGATAGCTATGGATTTTGTAATTGGTTTACCGATGACTCGGAGGCAGCATGATGCTATTTGGGTCATCGTTGATCGATTAACAAAATCGGCACATTTTCTACCTATCCGCCAAACTGATACCATGGATACATTGGCGGGTAAGTATGTTGCTGAGGTTGTAAGACTACATGGGATTCCGAAGTCTATAGTCTCAGACAGAGATCCCAGATTCACATCACGATTCTGGAAGAGTTTACAAGCTGCTTTGGGAATCAAGTTGAGTTTCAGTACCGCTTTTCATCCTCAGACAGATGGACAATCTGAGAGGACTATACAGACACTGGAGGATATGTTGAGGGCTTGTGCACTTAACTTCAGTGGGAGTTGGGATAAGTATCTACCATTGGCAGAATTCGCATATAACAACGGCTACCATTCCAGCATTGGTATGCCACCTTTTGAGGCTCTCTATGGAAGGAAGTGTAGAAGTAAAATACCGATCAGATCCTAGTCACATTGTAGCCCCAGTGGATGTTGAGGTAGCAGAGGATCTTACCTACACAGAAGTGCCGGAACAGATTCTTGCTCGAGAAGTTCGGCAGTTGCGGAACCGTACCATTCCCATGGTTAAGGTCAAGTGGAGTAAGCATTCCGCAAACGAGTCTACATGGGAAGTTGAGGAACACATGCAGATCCACGGGTCGGCCGTCGGGTCTGCAGCGCGTCAGGGCGACTCCGGCGACGGGACGACTCGCGGGCGACGGCTTCAAGGTCGCGACGGGACGGCGACCTTCCTGGACGTGGCGGTGTGGCGTGCAGCGGCGGAGAACGGCTGCACATGAACAGTGTGGTGGCGCGGGAGGGTGACGGCACTGTTCCCTCTGTTTTTTTTCTTTTTTTTTTTCATTTTTCTTCTTTTCTTTCTTCTATGATTTTCCTCTTTTTTTTCCGAATTTCTATTTATTATTTTTTTCTTTCTTCTTCTTTTTTTTTTCTCTTCTCTATTTTTCTTGTTTTTTTTTCTTTTCTTATTTATTTTTTTATTTTCTTTTCTTTTCTCTCTTTTTCTTTTTTTTCCTCTCCTTTTCTCTCTTTTTCTTTTTCTCTCTTTTTTTTTTCTTTTTCTTCTCCTCTCCTCTCCCGGCTCTTCTTCTTCCTTTTTATAAACCTGAAAATGTTACTAGTTAACATGTGATACCAATAATACGAATTCGTCCGTATTACGGGCGAATCCGATTCGGACCAGAAAATAACCGATACCTCCTTAGTTATTTTCCGGTGTGATTTTCCGAGAAATTCCGAAACCCGAAAAATACCAACTTAGGTTCGAAAAATCCGCGGGAAAATCACGAGCGCGGGAAAACCCTCGGTTTCGAAAAAAACGACGCTCGATTTACCTTGAATTAATTACCCAAGATTAATTCAATAGTAAATCACGGTAAATAGACTTTTACTGTCCGGTAAAAATCCAAATTTTTATCCGGGCTGTTACATACATAATTATCTTTTTATTAAAAAAATATTTTACTATTAAAGTGGGAATGAAATTAATATTTTGGAAAAGGTACATATCACAAGAAAAAATTGATTAGTCTATGCATTATATAAGGTGAAAGTTTTGAATTAAAAAATATTCACACAAGTTAATAAAAAGATAATTATACCTAAATTTTATGTTTATAAAATGTATGGAAATATTTGGAGAGAAAAGTATAAGAAACTTATCCCTTAATTGCCTTGTTAGAAAAAAAAAAAAAGGAAAACGGTATGTTAAAATTATCCTTACATAATTACCTTGTTGTAAAATATTTATCCTATAGTTACCTTGTTATAAAAAATATTACGTTATGTTAATTTTAAAAATAAAACCTATGAATAAAAAAATAAAAAAATAGACGTAATACTAATATAAATTTCTAAAAAATTATCTCTCATATTAAATAAAGCAAAAGTTTTGCAAAAAGTGAATGGTAAAATTTAATAATGGTAAAGAAGTGTGCAAATGAATTTTTCTCTTTATTTAAAATATGGAAAACAGTTTTTTTGAAATAGGTAAAGTGCAAACGGCAATGCTTTCATATTAATACATCGGTTTGCACTTTGTTTTTAATTCAGCACCCTTTTCCACTTAAATTCTTTTTTGTAGTTGCAATTAATAAAACATGTGACAGGAACAATAATTTATATAAAATAAATTTTACATGTACTAATTACCAAATATTGAATTATTTTCTATTTATATAGTCAATTAGGTATGAATTCTCTTATATTTTTGTACTTGTTTAGTGGTTGAATGTAGTTCAAATAAGATCCATTCCGGAAATCCGTAAAATCTGCTCCGAAAATCCGAAAATCATTGTATCCGTGGAGATCCGAAAATCCGTAATATCCGCTCCGAAAAATATGGTATCCGAAAAATGTGGAGTCCGAGAATTAAAATGGAACGGATATCCGAAAAAAAGATCCGAGCTATTTGGATATCCGATCCGAAATTGTCAAATGGAACGGAGACTGCTCCATGCTCACCCCTAATCAAAACCTAGTTAAAGCATTTATCATATAATATAACCCACCAGCCATTAGTATAATCAATTATACTTAAATACATATTTTAATGTCATGATCAATGTGCTAATTTAGTATAGGCATTAAGTTACTAAACACACTTAATTAGTCCTAAGCACATTACTAATGATCATCCGATTCACACTTAGATATTTTACATTGTCTTTTTAATTGTAATGTAAGATACTAAGATTCTAAAAATGAATTTTATAAAAAAAATTAGGAAATTAAAAATAAATTGGAAAATTAATAAATGCAGGAAGCTATATCTTCCATTTTAATTTAAAACCAATTTTGAAAGAAATAAAATTATTATATGAAAAAATAAATTAAGTGTTAACGTTAATATAAGTTAAGTTTAAAATTGTATATTCTTTAAGGTCATCGGTTCGAATCATGACAAAATTTTTAGAAAGATATCTTTTTTTTATGTGTTGGGCACTAAATGTAATTTTACAAATTGAAAGGCATGAAATAAAATTTATAAAATTATTGTACCTGAAAAAATTAAATAATCTAGAAGGATTATTATAGAAAATTAATAAATATAAATTTAAAATATTTAATTCTCATTAGTCCATTTGAGTGTTGGATTTGGTACCCTAAACATTTCCCTAGTACCATAGAATTCCCCTCCTAATTATTGTACCAAAACCTAATACAGCAGCCCGAGCGGTATGGAAGGAGTAATATAATCAAATTTAAAATAAATAGACAAGTCATGATTGTATTTGGATTTCCAGTATAAAATTTCTCACAAAAATGATGAGCTTATTGGTACAACTTACAAGGCACGAAGTTACGTAGGATTTTCCACATGTTAAACTTATTAATGGGCGAAGCTTTTTCAGAAATATCTATTAAGATTTTTCAGATGCTATTGGATTAATTCCCTATTATTATTATTATTTTCCCCATGTTACCCTTGCTTATGATTCTTTTGACCAAATCCCTATTATTAAGGAGTGTTTGGACATGTTTGCTGAATTTAATAGGTTGCAGTTCCTGAAATCTTGTCTTTGTAAAACTTGGACAAGAAACAAGATTTTATAAGGCCCTGTACATTGTTGACCAACTGGCGAGTAGTTAGTTCATAAGATAACATCACTTCAGCAGATTTTGTTTAATTAACAAATATCATGTCTTGTGGTTAATCCAACTGCGTGACTGGCGTGATGATTATTAAATTTCTTTTGCTTTGTGCCGTTCCAATCCAAAAGGTTCAAAAATTGCCGCCATTAGCGTGGACAACACTTAATTAATCACTTTTTCATTGGGATGATTCTTTTTTTCTTTTTTTGAGCATTCAAGTCTTTGAATAGAATTCCGAGAATCCTGGATCCCATACACAAAAAAATCTAAAACAAGGCCTTCTATTGCAAAAATAAATGATACGATAGGCCACCTTTGTTACGTTGGATCTTATATTAATTTTGGAATACGATACGGTGACCTTCCAGCTACCAAAATAAACTAGTAACAACTGACATTAACTACTAGGGAGGCGATATTCTCACTCTACGAGTTCATAAATACACTCTAATTCCATTTTTTGAGTTTTATTATGACAAGATTACCCTCTTTAAAAATTTTCTCTCTTCTCTTTATGTGTTTTGGTTGACATGCTTATCTTTTACTTAAGAAACATATTCCAAATTTTTTTTTTGTTCCAGATGTTACGGTGTCTTTTCCTCTAGGTGGATAAAATGTATGGACGAAACGCCCCATTAATACCTATGCTTTCATGAACACCATGAAACAAGTATGGCGTCCCGCACATGGCGTTGAAGCCTCTCAAGCCGACCGTAATCTTTTTGTTTTCCAGTTTTATCACTGGAGGGATAAGTAGAGGGTGTTGGATCAGGAGCCTTGAAATTTTGATGATCAAGTTGTACTCCTGAAGGAGCCGACGGGGAGCGAACAACCTTCGGCTATGCACCTCTTTCATGTACTGTTTTGGGTGCGTTTATATGATGTTCCACATAATTTTCGTACTGAGACAGTAGTAAGGCTTGCTGGTAAGATTGGTTCTTTTGTGGGGTTGGAGGAAAACTGCCAGATCAAGAGTGGTAAGTACATCCACTTTCGATTAATTTTTTATGTTAGAAAACCTTTGGTGCGGGGATCTTTCTTGGCAGGTAAGGCAGAAGCTCCTCTATGGGTTTATTTTAAATACGAGAGGCTACCTATCTTTTGCTTCTTTTGTGGTTGCTTAGGGCTTGTGGATAGGTGCTGCTCATCGGCATAGGAAGAAGAGGAGAAAGTTGTGAATTTGCCCTATGGTGACTGGTTAAGAGCATCTCCTAAAAAGTATATCGTAATAATTCCAAGAAGTGAGATTGCTCCTCCAGTGGCCCGTAAACTTATCTTCAAGCCCTCAGCTTTAGGCCGTTCTGATGATGCCTCTGATGGGCACAACATTTTCTCCTCCCTTCAGGAGATCCATAGGAAACCTGAAACAGTTGCAGTTCAGATCCCTGAACCCTATGGATGACTGACTAATAAGAATAAGCACCTTCAACCATATGTGAATCACAAGGAAGGTGATCTGGACGAAGTTGTAGTGGGAGTAGGGTCCATTGGAATTTCCACGGGTCCCCAAGTCCATACTCTTCTACCGCAATGATGGGGCCACCTCTTGGAAAAGCATCCTAGCCAATTTGAAAATTGCTTACGCTTGTGCTTATTCTTATTCTCCAAGTTGTTCCAAAGGGTAGTGTTTTAGGCAAGACTAGTGTGTAGTTTTGTTGGGATCTCAAATCTAGGATTAGATTTGGGGAAAGGTTAGAGTTTAGCCTGGAAAAACTTGTGAAGGTTAGAGCTTAGCCTGCAAAAGCTTGTTTCTTGTAAAGGTTAGAGCTTAGCCTGCAAAAGCTTGGTTTCTGTAATAGGTTGAGGCTGATCCCGTAAAAGCCTAAGTTAGTGAGAGTTTAAAATCCTAAAGGAGGGTCCTTTAGGTAGTGGAGGTACCTGTGAGGGGGAACCACTATAAATCACTGTGTCATTCTCTCTTCCTCCTGCTCTCTTATATTTCTGCTTGAGATTACTATCTGTTTTGCGGGTAAGTGGTCTATGGGGAAACCATTTGGTTTTCCTGAAACCAAATCAGAAACAAAACGCGATTAAAGGGTAGCCTGATTCGCCCCACCCCCTCTCAGGCCTATTTGGGCTAACAATTGGTAGCGGAGCCACGTCCTCAGTTCAAAGGAGTAACATTCAAAGGCAAAGATCATGGCTTATGAGGGAAAGAGCATCAACAAAGCACCTTATTTCGGTGGTGCAAACTTTGATTACTGGAAATTCAGAATGAAGATCTTCCTTGAAGGCAAAGATCTAGAGAAGTGGAACATAGTTCAGCATCCTTGTGCCAGACCACTAAGGGACATGCAGTTCTGGTCAGAAGAAGAGCTAAAAAAGGCTAAGCTTGATGCTCAAGCCAAGAATGTCCTTCTTTGTGGAATAAGTGAGAGTGAGTTGCAAAGGGTCAGATCTTATGAGATTGCCTATGAGATCTGAAGGCGTCTATGTGTCACTCACGAAGGCACACACCAAGTGAAGGAGTCAAGACTCAATCGTCTCATGAGAGACTCTGAACTATTTCAGAAGGTTTCTGGTGAAACCATACATGAGATGGATACTCGCTTCACAATTATGTGCAACATTGTTCATTCCTCCCTATGACCGCCCTATATGGTTTGTGCAGACGATTGAGTAAAGGTTAAAAGAGATTGACCTTCAGATTATCAACTAATAGCACATATTCAATCATAAGATCCTTACTCGCATTACCTGTACCCAGAACTTTGCCTTTCGATTTGGCACCTAAGACGCCAGATCGTCGGCCTATTGAGTGGAGGGATATGAACATACATGGGTCTCGGTCATGTGTTTTGAGCATCCACCATCGAGTACCCATGGATCCCTCTTTTCCTGCAGGATAATTAGGTTTTTGGTACCCACACAAGCTTGGGTCCTTGGAGGTTAGTTTTGGTACTTTTAGGTACCCACATGAACTTAATTGGACAATGTTTCTTCCTAAATATGCAATTCTTTATACCATGTCCAATCCTACTACAAAAGTGACAAGTAATATAATTCTGATGTTTCTCACTAGACTTAACAAACATATTTCTATGTGATTTAGTTCTTCTAGTATGATGGTGAACATGGTTATGAGATTTATTAAGCTCAAGCACATTGTGTGTAGCACCAAGACCTATCTTTTGTAAAGTATGTCTTTGCTGTCGGGATAACTACTTGAGAAGTCCTAAACTTTTCTGTTTTCTGCAACTAAGTCCTATACCTTTAAAAATCTCCATTTAAGTCCTATTCCTTTATTAGTTACATCAAGCAAGTCCTAAACCTTATTTCCGTCAAGTCCTTCCACTAAATCTTAATTTTCTAAGAGAATTAGTATAGTTTAGTCCCTCAAACTTTTGATTTAAAGCAAAAAAACTCCCTAAACAAAAAAAAAACCATAAAACTTTATTTTTTTATAAAAATATTTAAATTAAAAACATAAATCACAAAAATTTTAAAATATTTAAAACATAAATCCTAAAATGCTAAATTCTAAACCTTAAATAGTTTAAAACCAAAATTATAAACTATAAAATTTAAATTTTAAAAATTTTAAATCCTAAACCCTAAAATTTTTAATCTTATAACCCTAAATCCTAAAACCTTAAATTCTAAATCATAAACCCTACACCCTGAAACTCAAAACCCAAAACCCTAAATCTAAAACCTTAAATTCTAAACCATAAAATACTAAATCCCAAATTCCAAAACTTAAACTCTAAAAATTTAAATTCCTAGAGTCAAAAATTTTAAATTTTAGGGTTTAGGATTTTGAAATTTTTGGACTTATGTTTTAAAGAATTTAAAATTTTTCTCTTTTATTTTTTTAGTTTTAACATATTTTTTTAAAAATAAAGTTTTATGGTATTTTTATTTTTATTTTTATAGGGAGTTTTTTTAAAATAAAAAGTTTGAGGGGCTAAACTGTAACTAATCCTCTTACAAAAGTTAGATTTAATGGAAGGACTTGACGGATATAAAGTTTAGGACTTGTTTGATGTAACTAATAAAGGAATAAGACTTAAGTGGGGGTTTTTAAAGGTATAGGACTTGGTTGCAGAAAATGAAAAAGTTTAGGACTTCCCAAGTAGTTATCCCCTTTGTTGTCAAAGAATCATATGAAGCCCTTTGCTTCCATATTCAAATTTTGTTAGCATATCATTCAGGTGTTCTACAAGCTTTGTTAGTTTACTATTTTCTTCTAGATTCTTATCATGTTGCTCTTTGTTAGCAAGCATTTTCTTCTCTAGTTCACTATATGCGCTTTCCAGAGCTTCCTGACTCGTTTTGGCGTCAATGATGCCAGAACTGCAGGCGATTAGCTCTTCTTCTAATTTTTCACATTTAGCTTGTCGATCTGACTTTTCTAACTCTAAAGCTTCTATTTTCCTTTTAAGTAGTATATTTTCTTTTGCCATTTTCTTAAAACTCCTAAATAACTCATCATATGCATCATGTATATCATCAGAATCACATTCAGAGGAGTTAGAGTCGATTACCTCATTGTCATCTCTTGCCATGAGACAAGCTGCCATTGCCTTCTTTCCTTTGCCGTTTGAAGCATCAAACTTGGGTTTTCTTTGCAAGGGACAATCCGCATTAATATGTCCTGGGCGATAACAAAGATGTTGATTCTTCTTTGGCTCTTCAAGTTTGACTCCTCTAGCGCTTCTTTCGCTTTGATTTCTTTTCTTGAGGAGCTTGAAAATTTTCCGAGTGATAAGAGTTGTTTCTGAATCACTCTCAGAATCATCCTCTTGTGCATTGAAAGCTAACTCTTTCTTCTTTTTGAATCTTTCTTCAAATTTTGAGCCATACACAATAAGGTTTCCCATGATCTCATTATAAGTAAACACATTTACATCTTTGGCTTCCTCAATGGCTGTGACTTTGGGTTCTCATTCAGCCAGAAGGGATCTAAGGATTTTGGTTACCTTCTCCTTTGTTGGGATCACTTTCCCTAGACATGCAAGGTTGTTGCATAAAATTATGAACCTTATGTCTAGGTCTTGAATGGACTCATCACTTTTCATTTGGAATAGCTCGAACTCTCTCATGAGTCTGTTCATCTTGGATTCTTTAACTTGATTAGTACCCTCATGAGCTACACAAAGAAGACTCCAAATTTCATGTGTGGTGTCGCATGACCGAACTTTTTCAAATTCGGCATGATTGATGCCACAAAGGAGTATATTCTTGGCTTGGGCATCTAGTCTTGCTTTCTTCATTTCACCTTCACTACAAAATTGCATGCCTTTAGCTGGACGTGAATATGGTGAGTTCACAAGTTGCCACATCTCTAAATCATTTCCTTCCAGAAACGTCTTCATGCGAAACTTCCAATGATCAAAGTTGAGACCATTGAAGAAAGGTGCGTTGTTGATGTTGTTCCCCTTAAATGCCATGATCTTGTCTCCTGGAGGTTAATCCACAGATGGAGATACCTTGCTCCGCTACCAATTGTTGACGCAAAGTGGCTAAGAAGGGGGGGCGGGGGGGTGAATTAGCCTTTTCGGATTAAACCCGATTTGGTGTCTCTAATGCCAAAGTGTTTATGTGTTTGGGTTTTGTGTTTAAGAACACTAATGAACAAACTAATTAACACACAAGGAGGGAGAGTTAGAGATAATTGGACACACGATTTATAGTGGTTCGCCATGCAGGACTACATCCACTACTCAAGGATCCCCTCTTGAAATTTCTAACTAACTCTTATTATGGTTTTTCACGGGTTCAACCACTAACCTAAAATACAAGTTTTTCCTTTAGGCTCAACTCAAACCTCACACACTCACCACAAAGCTTTCCCTAGCTTTGCCTTACAGAAAACCCTTTGATATAGAAGCTATAACTAAGTACAACAACTTTTCCCTTCAAAGATTGTCTCACAATGAATGAACTAAGAAAAGAGTTTATCTCTCTCTCTTTAGCTTGACTTGAGAACTTCAAGTGCACTAACTTTGCTTGAATATTGAATCTCGGTTTAGCAGCTCTAAGGTTCTCCTTGAATCAGCATCTCATTATATAGACAAGTTGGATGGTGGCAAATTCAAAAGATCCGTTACATATCCCTTTCCATCCAGCTGGTTTGTCTTCCGAGGTGCCAGAGCGTCAACATTCCCTTTGTCTGTTGTCCCTCTCACTTTGGCACGAGATCCAGCTGTCAGCAGCTTTTTGCCATTGATATCATTGTTTAGCATAGTCCTAGGTTGGTCCTAGGAAATTTGAATTCAGCTGACATTTGATTTGTTTAAAGTAGCCTATTCATTGATTCAGATTTCACAAATGGTAGTGTACTAGGTTCCTTTGATCAATCCCATAGGGATTAAACAAATCAAGTCACATGGATGTCTTTTGAGGAAAGCGACATCTCATGTGCACTAACACACTCTCCAATCCCACTCACTTCTTCTTCTAAGGAGTTGATCACGGATGGGTATGCATCATGTGAGCTGCAATTCTTGGTTAGGCACAACACATGCTATACATAGGTTTGTCATAATCAAAACTTGGGGTGAGCAAAAAATCCAAAAATCCGAAATCCGTACCGAAACCGAATAATCTATTCCGGAAAAAATGAAATCCGATCCGATCCGAAACCAAATGGAATGGAACGGTATGGATTTTTTTTGTTTGGCGAGAAATGGAACGGAATGGATTTTTAATCCGAAAATCCATGGATATCCAAAAAATCCGTATAAGTAAATTAATATATATTCTATATAATAAGAATTGAAGATTAGAATTAGAATATGCAAAAAAAATTATTGGATTAGTAAATTTAGTAATAAAAAATTAAAAAATAAATTTAAAATCCATATAAAAAGTTATTTTTTATAGAAAATAATAAAATATTTATCCTTACATAATTATTTCTCAAGTTATAAAAAATATTAAATTACATTAGTCACTTAAATTATAAGATTTATAAGTTAGAAAAAAAAAGAAATAGAATGGATATGGAACTAATATTTTTAAGGAAATGTACATGTCCCATTAAAAAAAAGAATAATTCTATGCGCTACCGTGAAAATTATGAATTGAGAGAAGTGCGTACAAATAAATAAGAAAATAATCTTGCATAAGTCTAAAATTTATATAAAGTATAAAAGTATGTTGAGGCAAATGGATACATATTATTTAGGATTAGTTTATGTACTGGAATAGAAATTTATAAATCGATTATTATAGATGATATTTGTTAATCTTTTGATATTCTAAATTATATCGTTTTAATTAATAAATTATATTTTAATGAATTAGATTATTAAATTATGTTATTAAGTCAAACAGGTACTCCAGCGGTGCTCAGTCAAAAAAATGGACCGATAAAAAATTGCACACCGTGGAAACAAGAGATATTCGTGGATTTGATTCCTTCGCCAGCGTGGATTTCTGGTTAAAAAACAAGAGACGGAAGTTGAACCCAACATATAAAAGGATGGAGAGCTAGCGTTGGACATTCAGATACAGTTGAGAGATCAAAGGCGTCCTCGTCAGCTGAGGCTTGGCACCTGCTGCAGGCAGTAAACCTGAGGTATTTTGTCTTCCTCTTTGTGTGCGTGCTCTTCCTCTGAGAATGTCTTATATGTTCAACGATTGATACCACATATTACTGGTCTATCTATATATGCTGGAGAGGTCAGTTTGTGGTGCTATATATTTTCTTTTGCTCTTATTTGTAGGGTGTTTGGTCATGTTAATACATATTACGTACATCAGCATTCATGTATGATCATGTTTCTTCATGTAAAAGTTAAACAACTAACTGCAAATAAAGTATCCGTACCTTTTTCAGGCTTTGAAGCAACGCCAGGAGAGAAGGTAGATGTGGGAGTGACGAACAAGACCAAAGAAATGGAAGGGCATCGCAAGCGAGTGCCACACACAAAACCTTCATTCACTATTGGGGACCTCAAGAAAGCTATTCCTCCGCATTGCTTCGAGCGATCACTTCCCTGCTCACTCAAGTATCTAGTTCTTGACCTCTCTGTCGTCTTTGTCCTGTTTCTACTCAACAAACTACATCAACCTCCTCCCTTATCCACTAACCTACGTTGCATGGCCAGTTTATTGGTTTCTTTAAGGCTGTGTTTTCACGGGGGTGTGGATGATTGCCCACGAATGTGGCCACCAAGGATTTAGCAAGTACACGTGGGTCAATGACAGTATTGGCTTGGTAATACATTCAGCTCTTTTGATCCCATATTTCTCATGGAAATACAGCCACCGCCGGCACCACTCGAACACAGCTTCCTTAGAACACGACGAGCTCTTTGTCCCAAAGGTTAAGTCCAAAATCCCAGGGCTTTCAAAGTACTTGAACAACCCACCAGGCCGTGCCTTCCGTCTATTCATTACTCTTACCATTGGCTTGCCATTGTACTACATATTCAATGTCTCAGGCCGTGAATACGGCCGTTTTGCCAGTCACTTTGACCCCAATAGCCCCATATATTCCGACCAAGAAAGGCTTCAGATCTACGTCTCTGACGTTGGTGTTCTCACTGCAATTTATTTCCTCGCTAAGCTTGCTCTGGCAAACGGGTTGGCTTGGTTTGTCTTCGTCTATGGGTTGCCCTACATAATTCACAATACTTTCGTGGTCACAATTGTGTACTTGAACCATACCCACCCTGACCTGCCACACTATGATTCCACGGAATGGGATTGGCTAAGGGGAGCTCTGTCTACTGTGGATAGAGACTACGGCTTCTTCTTCAACACCGTCTTCCATAACATCACGGACACACATGTGATTCACCACCTTTTCTCTACACTGCCCCATTATCATGCGGTGGAGGCCACAAAAGCAATCAAGCCAATACTTGGTGAGTATTACCAAGTGGATAACACTCCCGTTCTCAAAGCACTTTGGAGGTCGATCAGCGAGTGTGTCTATGTTGATCAAGAGGAGGGAGCTCCCAATCAAGGTGTATATTGGTATCAGAACAGACTTTGAGACATTTCTGGCTGTGTATTTTCATTGTCTATGTCTTAAGGATATAGAATGAAGGAATAAAGCTGTTCAGAAAATTGATTGATTGCCAGTCATGGTGTTGTTGTTATCCGTTCAAAAAAAATATTCATTATGGCAATGTTATCGACCTAAACAGACTTGACAATTCTGTATTTTTTTGTTGGGAAAATAAATTTCTTAATAGACAACCAAACAGACAAACCACCCTAATTATGTATCTTCTTCATCATCTTCGTTTTCTCGTACCCAACATGGCTCAGGACTCTTTGGGGTGGTCTTTCTCCCAAGTTCTTGTTATGTCTTCTGATAAGAGTGTGACTGGCTCTTCTAGCCCTTTTGATTTTTAAGGTCTTTTTGAGATTTTGAGACCTTTGATTTTCAAGGTCTTTTTTAGAGATTTTTATTTTAGAAATCTTTGAAGACCTTTGGAGATTCTAAGGTCGTTATTGACCTTAATGAGGCAGAAGAAGCAGAAAGAATTTAGAGGGAAAGAGCATCACTGCCTTGATATAAACTGTGTTCCATAGTCTTCTTTTAAGGATTTGTAGCCACATTACATCATTAATATATGCAGTCACAGCACTATATCCTGTTGTAAAGAAATATGCCTCCAACCATGAGATTAGTGGGACAATCATGGTAGTTATGGTTGGCAAAAATTTGGCTCTATTAACCAAAATTTGACACCTGTTTCATGCACTTGGAAACATAGCATTCTCCTATATGTATTCCATGCCGCTGTTAGAAATTCATATTCTTTTGAAGGAAAAAATTATGGAAAGGGTGTATTTGAAAAAGGTTTGTGTGAGTATTTAGTTATGCAAAGAAAAAAAAGAATAAGGACTTGCAAAGAATAAAGGAAAAAAAAAGGACTTAAGGAAGAAAGGAGCACACGCTTTTGGTAATTGAGGAAAGCACACACTAATTCTAAGCCTATTTATAAGGTACATAACCGTCTTTTTTTTTTTGTTTTTATGCTATTACAGCCACAACTTTACACATCAATCTCTAGATATTTTCATAGATTTTTCTAGATAACTATTATTAATATTTAGATATTTTCTTAGATTATTCTAGATAATTATGTAAAGTATCAAGATATTTTGGTATTTGATTAGACCATTCTAAATTACTACAAAATATCATGATCTTTTACAAAATTTTTTGTAACAAGTAATCATGCTTCAACACTCCTCCTTGATTTCTTGCTGCAAATTCCCAAAGCATTTCTGAGCTTCTCAAATCTTTTTTTTGTGCAATGCTTTTGTCAAAATATCTGCTAGATTATTTTCAAAATTGCAATGGACAAGGCTAACTTCGTTGGCTTGCTGCACTTCCCTGTTGAAATGAAACTTGATTTTCATGTGCTTTGTCCTGCCATGAAACACTGGATTTTTAGATATTGCTATTGCAGATTGGTTGTCAACTATAATTTCAATAGCTTCTTCTTGATCTTCTTTAGATCATGCAACATTTTTCGCAACCAGATTGCTTGGTTGACAGCACCAGCAGCTGCTACATATTCTGCTTCTGCAGTAGACTGGCAACGATGTCTTATTTCCTGGAATTCCAAGAGAAAACAGCGATACCAAGGGAGAACAAATACCCTGATGTGCTTTTCATATCGTCATGAGAACCAGCCCAGTCGCTATTAGAAAATCCATGAAGCTTGATCTCTTGTTTCTACTGAAACCAAACACCAAAATTAGCAGTGCCTTTGATATATCTTAGCACCCGTTTTGTTGTCTTAAAGTGTAACTCACTTGGAGCATGCATGAATCTAGAAAGTAACCTAGCAGTAAACATAATATCCGGTCGGGTTGCTGTGAGGTATAGGAGGCATCCTATCAAACTTCTGTATTGAGAAGCATCAGCCTTCTCAAAACCATCCTCCTTGCTTAGCTTTTCATTCAAAGCCAAAGGTGTGTTCACTGACTTGCAATCAAGCATCTTGAACTTCTTTAGAATCTCCATTGCATACTTCCTTTAACTTATGATGACTCCTCCTTG
Source organism: Turnera subulata (assembly GCA_028386065.3). Lineage (NCBI taxonomy): Eukaryota > Viridiplantae > Streptophyta > Magnoliopsida > Malpighiales > Passifloraceae > Turnera > Turnera subulata. Next base: position 78,524 of record JAKUCV010007197.1, read on the forward strand.
TGTTTGACATATTTCCATGCTAAGAAAATATGCCATTTCTCCCAAATCAGTCATCTCAAATACTCTACTCATCTCCATTTTGAATTGCTTCACAAGCTTTGGATTATTTCCTGTGACTAACAAGTCATCCACATACAAAGACACAATCAACAAATTTGACTTTCGTAAACGATGGATACTAGGCGTTGTGCGTATCGACCCGTGCAGTGCTGTAGCTAACGCGTTAAGTATCCCGCCTGGGGAGTGTTGTTTTCACATATAGAGTGGCTTCATTTTTGCTCCTTTGAAAACCCAATTGGATTAGATACTCATCTACCCTTGTGCACCAGGCTCTAGGAGCTTGTTTCAGGCCATATAGAGCCTTTTTCAGGAGGTAGACTTTTTCTTCACTACCTTTGACAATGAAACCTTGAGGCTGCTCAACATAAATTTCTTCATCAAGAAATCCATTGAGAAAGGTTGATTTTACGTCTAATTGGAAGATTTTCCAGTCTTTTTGGACAGCCAAGGCTAGCAAGAGCCTAATTGTATCATGCCTTGCCACTGGAGCAAATGTTTCAGTAAAGTCTACTCCAAATTACTGAGAGTAGCCCTTCACAACCAACCTAGCCTTCAGTTTATTCACTGAACCATCTGCATTCAACTTGGTTTTATAAATCCGTTTAACTTGAATGACATTTTTGTGACTTGGTCTATCAACCAACCTCCAAGTTAGATTCTTTTCTATCATATTCATCTCCTCCTGCATTGCATCTCTCTATCCAGGAATTTTACTTGCTTCTTCATAAGTTGTGGGCTCTAGAACAGCAACATTACATCTCTGATATATATCAGCAAGGGTTCTAGTGCCTCTAACTGACTCTTCTTTTTCTTCCTCTTCATCTTCTTCTTGAGGCTCATCATTATCTTGATTTATTTGCTGAGACAAGACTTGAGAAGGTTGATAGTCATCCTTGAAATTTTGCCAAATCCAAGATGCATTTTCATCAAATTTAACATTCCTACTAACAATAACCTTCTCAGTTTTAGGATTATAGACTCTGTAACCTTTAGCAACAGAGTTATATCCTACAAAGATTCCAACTTCAGCCTTGTGCTCCAGCTTGTCCCTCTTAACATCAGGTATGTTGTGTATAACATACACAACCAAATACCCGCAAGTGCTCCACAGATAGTTTAAATCCATTCCAAGCCTTAAATGGAGTTTTATTGTCTAGAGCTTTTGTAGACAGCCTATTTGGAATGTAAAAAGCAGTATTGGTTCAAATGGAGTTTTATTGTCTAGAGCTTTTGCAGGCAGCCTATTTTGAATGTAATCAGCAGTATTCATTGCCTCTGCCCAAAAGCTCTTAGGCATCTGCTTCTCAAACAAGAGACACCTAGCCATCTCCATGACTGTTCTATTTTTTCTTTCACTAACTCTATTTTGTTGAGGAGTATAGCTTACCGTGAGTTGATGAGAGATGCCAGCATCTTCACAAAACTTGTTAAAATTTTGTGAAGTGTATTCAGTCCTATTATCTGACCTTAGGACCTTTATAGAACAGCCACTCTGATTTTCTACCAAAGCTTTGAATTTTTGAAACACCTCAAACACCTTTGATTTTTGCTTTAAGAAATAAACCCAACACATTCTAGAAAAATTATCTATAAAGAGAATAAAATACCTGCAGCCTCTCAAAGAAGGTACTTTCATTGGTCCACAAATATCTGTATAGACTAATTGTAATTTTTCTGAGGCTCTCCAAGCTTTGTTGACCAGGAATGGCAATTTTGATTGCTTCCCCTGTTGATAGACCTCACAAACAATAGAGCATTCTCCAATAGCAGGCACGCATGTTATGTATTAATTCCTTAGCATGAAGATTTTTCAAGGAAGTATAATTGACATGGCCTAAGCTTTTATGCCAAAGAGAGGTCATATCAATTGTGCTTGAATATGAATGAGCATTATTGTTCCTCAAGTTTAATGAGAAACTTTTATCCTTCATGTCAATAGAAAATATCTTGTTGTTTGCAGCATCATATATAGTGCAGGCATTATCTTTAAATATCAACGAATAATTCTTCTCAGTAATTGGCCCACACTCAATAAATTCTGATCAAGCTTGGAAACATATAAAACTTGTGAAATAAATTTGGTACCTAATGGAGTATATCAACTGCAACAGTACCTTTGCCTTTGACGTCGATGTAGTCTCCATTCCCAATCTTGACCTTTGAACGATAAGACTCATCCAAGCTTCAAAAAACATCAATCTTGTGAGTCATGTGGTGTGTGCAACCACTATCAATAAGCCAATCACTGCTTCTTGATGTTGTATAACATGATGCAACAAACAGTTGTTCTTCTCGTGCTTCATCTTGTTGGTTTTCAACACATTGAGCCTGCTGATCCTACTGTTACTTCTTTAGCTTGCATACTTTATCAACATGGCCTGTCTTTTTGCAATTTTTGCAAAGTGCATCAGGTCTGAGCCAACAATATTTCTCCGAATGATTTGTTTTCTTGCAGAAAGAACAAGCTGGAAATTGTTTTTTTCTTACCAAATTTGGTGTCACCATTGTACTTCTTCTGCTTTCTCTTCTTCTCCGCAGCTTGCTTTTGATTGTTGGAGCTGAACTGATGCTTGTTTTTATGTTTAACATTCATAGCTCCCTCTACTTGAATTCCTTGCCTGAGTGCTCTCTTTTGCTCTTGAGCTTGTAATGAATGAACAAGCACTTGTAATGTTATTTCAAACAAGTTTTTTTATTCTTCCAATAAGGAGATTTTAGATTCAAACCTCTCTGGAAGACTCACCAATACCTTCTCAACTACCCTCTTGTCTGGAAGATCTTCTCCCAAAAGTCTGATTTGGTTGACAATCTTCATCAACCTATCAGCAAATTCTTTGAGTGACTCAGCCTCTCCCATCCTCAAAAACTCAAATTCGCATCTGAGATTGAGGACTTGCATCTGCCTTGATTTTTGGCTTCCCAAAAACTCCACCTTCAACTTATCCCAAGCTTCTTTGGCAGTTTGACAAGCCATAATTTTTGTAAACATTTCTTCGGACACCAACGAAAAAATTGCAGACAAAGCTTGATTTGATTTGTAGTGGCTTCTTCTGAGAGTGGAGTTGGATTTACATCAACATCAACAACCTCCCATAAGCCATAAGCTTGAAGATAAACCTTCATCTTCACAACCCATGTTTGAAAATTTTTACCTGTAAATACAGGTGGTGTTGGTACTGTGAAATTTCTTGACATCATTGAAAGAGTGGGTTGTTGGGTTTTTTAAGTTATAATGAAAGCTGAGTTTATGGGTATTTTGTTTTGGGAGATATTGTGGATATTGTATTTTTGAGGTTTATGGTCCCTTAAGAACAAGGGGACTCCGCTACCAATTGACGAAAAAAATTATGGAAAGGGTGTATTTGAGAAAGATTTGTGTGAGTATTTAGTTATGCAAAGAAAGAAAAGGATAAGGACTTGCAAAGAACAAAGAAAAAACAAAGGACTTAAGGAAGAAAGGAGCACACGCTTTTGGTAATTGAGGAAAGCACATACTAATTCATTCACTTAAAGCCTATTTATAAGGTACATGATCGTCTTTCTTTTTTTGTTTTTACGCTATTACAACCACAACTTTACACATTAATATCTAGATATTTTCATAGATTTTTCTAGATAACTATTATTATTATTTAGATATTTTGTTAGATTATTCTAGACAATTATGTAAAGTATCATGATATTTTAGTATTTGATTAGACCATTCTAGATTACTACAAAATATCTTGATCTTTTACAAGATTTTTTGTAGCAAGTAATCATGCTTCAACATCTTTGCTATCAATTTTTTTTTTGTTCTTGCATACTTGATGGTATTTAAAAAACGACTAACCATACGTGAAACCTGGTATAATTGGAAAGGTTTTGTTTCACATAAACTTAACATTTTAAAAAGTTTACGTAAACTTGGCGTTTTACAAAATTTACGTCAAACAAAACCTTTCCAATTACATCAAGTTTCATGTATAGTTAGTCAGCTTTTAAATGCTACAAAGTGTGCAAAAACATAATGAAAAAAATTGTGATAGAGAAAAACCTGAATTTCTAGCAACAGCATGGAATACGTTTAAGAAAATGCTATGTTTCTAAGTGCTTGAAAAAACGTGCCAAATTTTTGTTGATAAACCCAAATTTTTGCCAGTCATAGCTACCATGATTGTCCCACTAGTCTCATGCTTTGAGGCACATTTCTCAACAACAAGATATAATGCAGTGATTGCGTATATTAATGATATTAATGTGGCTTGTACCGTTGGAACCACAGCTTTTTCTAAATTTGGGAAATGAGATAAAAGAACTCCCACCGAACCAAAGACAATCATATATAGATTTCTAAACACTCCACATGTAAGGTTGGGTCATTTCTTGTTGAAACAAATTGATCTCCTCCTTACACAGTCCTCTTAAAAGTCAATTTAAAAAATCTATAGACAAGACCCCATAAATCAATTAAAAAAATATATTAGAAAGACTCCTTAAAAAATAAAAATCTCACTTGTACTGATTGTAGTTGTTATGGTGAAGCTCACCACCATCCTCATGAGGACACTCTTTAGACCTGCAATAGATGCATACAACAATTGTGATGCGAAATCTGCTGAGGATATATTTATTGATAATTTCAAGATGAAATTTAAGAACGATTTTGAAATTTAATGTATGGAACAGGAAAATTTTAGGTTACCTAGAAGTACTTGGACAATATCCATATACGTGGGATTCCTTAACATTCCTGACCCGATAATCGCTGTAAACCAATGGGTCGTGGCTGTCCACATAGTCCCCGAGAAAACAAACAAATATACAGTAGTTAGAATAGATTGAAACAAACAAACACAAAATTGATGCATATTTTTGTAGGCTAAAATATTGAAGACCACAAAATTAGAAGAACATGCCATATCTCCCACATCCTTTTTTTTTTTTTTCAAATGACGCTATGCTATTTGGGAAATGTAACTTGAAGCAAGCAAATTTTTTCAAGCGGTATATTGAACTTGTATGTTGCTACTATGGGACAGAAAGTACTTTTGATTCCAATACTAGATCAAGGATTAAAGAGGAACTAAGCATGGAGGAATTTGGGCATCAGGAACTAAGAACTTGCCCTGCAAATTGGATCTCTTACCCAGCACGAAAGTTATATATTGTATATTGTGTCGCAATGGGACTCACCAATGTTCAAATTAAAAAAATACGATATTGCAACAAAAAAATGCACTTGTAGAGAACTACAATAAATTAATATGTGAATCACTGGATGTATATTTAAAAATCATGTTTGCAGTACCTATTCTAACTCGTCCATCATCGCTACTAGTCTCGGCTCCGGTTCCAATAATCGTTCTTACTGGTCCATCAACACTGTTGGTGTCCATTTCAGTAGCTGCACTTACTCATCCATCATTGCTGCTATTGGCGTCCATTATTTTGTCCATTACCGTCCATAGGCAGCAACACACAGTCGACTCAAAATTTGTTGAAGTAAGAATACAAGTTCACTATTGTTGTTGTTGTTTTAGTTGTTTGTTATATATATAGAGTGTTGGACTGTCTTCTAAGTTCAATACTTTGTTTTTTTTTTCTCAAGAAAGTTTAAGATTTCTTGGTTGATTTAGGATTGTGGTTGTTGAGGCAAGTGCATGTTTACAAGGCATAAATCCGATAAATTGAAGAATGCTTTTTGTCACAAATTTGGATGTCAGTTATAATACTGCTTAGCTAACCGGATATCATGGATCTTTTATATTTGTTTAGTAACAATTTGTTTGGATAGATGGGAATGAAGGGAAAAATGTGGGGAATGAAGGGGAATTTTGAATTTAACCTTGTTTCGGAGAAGAAGTTAATGGAAGGGAACTGGAATATTTTAACCTTCATTTCCCTCCATTCCCCTTAAAATGTCTCCCCGCGGATTTGGTGGGGAATGGAGGGGAGAGAAATTTTAAAGCTAAAGGATGACTTAAAATTCTGTAATTAACCTCTTATATTCTAAAAAGTGTCTTATAAATAAGGCTATCTATGTAATTTGAAAATATTATCAATCATTCCCCTCCCTTCCCTTTAATGAATATAGCCAAATAACTTAAAGTTAAAATTTTTCACTCCCCACCATTCCATTCCCCTCCCTTCCCTTCCCTTTGTTGATAGTAGTGCAAATGCAAGATTTAGTGGTGGTGAATTTTTACAGGCTTTCAAGAATTGGCATCGATCACATTAATTTGGCAGACTATTACAAGGAAGATATGTTGAAGTTAGAAGGTCAGAAAGAATTGAAGTGGAAAATTAGTCACTGAGTCAAGATTCTAAATTTCATGGTGAGTAGGGACGGATCCAAAAATGTTTCTCACTGTAGACAAAAAGAAATAGTAAACATTTATCCTAAATGACATTATAAAATCTTAAAATTAATAAAATAATACAGTTATCTAATAGCTCATCTCCAGTTAATCACGCAAGAGAATTTTGATCATCAAGAAGTAATCTAAGATTTTTGGTCTCTTTCTACAATTAGCTTCAAGATTTTAAGTGGACATCGATGAATCTTCTCTTGCATTATGCTTGTGTAAATTGAGAAACATTAGCTAATTGATTAGTTTTTTTACTTCTTTAAAAATATCTTTTCATTGGAAAAAAATTAAACAATCACATTGTGATTAGTTAATATATTACATAATTGAATTAACAAAGAAAAAAATAAAGCAACAAGTAAATATATTATTGTGAAGATATAAGTTTTTAGAGTGAACTACAAATTAAATATGAACGAACATGAGCACTATTTATTTTTAGAAACTATAAGGCACACTATATTTTGGGAAAGATTAAAAATTACACTAGCAAATAAAAAAGGCAAATAAGCGACCATAATAAATTGTAGTAAGAGTAGGACAGTAATGCCTAATCCATATTTGGAAGATATTAAAATTACTCCTAATTGCAACTGATTGTGAAGAATATCTAATCCTAAATAGTTTAAAAATAGCCTAACAATTATCTCTCAATGATTCACGGTAACAATATGAATATCCGTCCTTGATGATGAGTGTTACAGGTTATCAATGATCAAGGTGAAAAAATTGGTTTCCAAGGAGGAGAAAAAAGAAGCTTTGGTTACTCTTGAAGATAAATTTTTGTTCTAGGGACACACTGAAGGCGAACAGGTTTTGCCAATAATTCTTTATTTGAGGGATACAAATTGAACGAGGTTGAACATGAAGAGAAAAGAAAGCCATAAGAGGTTGAAGGAAATGAAGTTGAAGAAATTAATTTTATTTATGGTAAAAAAATTAATTTTATAGAACAAAATATAATATTATAATTTAAATGAAATAATTAGAAAATATATTCTTAATCATAGTTGTAAAGGTTAACCAATAATTACTAAAATTTTATTTTTAATTAGTATTGTATAAATGTATAAAATAACTGAATCTCAAGCCACAAGAAATTTATATATTAGTTAGTAAAATTTTTATGCAATTAGATATAAAGTTATTAAAATATTTCAAAAATAAAAATATTGATTTAATATATTTTAGAAAATTAGTTAATAAAATAATTATTTTTCCTGATTTAAATTCTCAATAAAGAATATGATGATTTGGCAAAAATTAAAAATTTTCCTATAAAAAAACTTTTATAAAGCTATGAGTATTGTGTTTTTAAACCACATCAATCCCTAACTACGGAGATGAAACGCCCCGACCCGTATTTACCGTACATAGTAAACACGTGCCGGAACTATAACAACCCAACCAAACAAAGCCCGACATACAATGTATACAACAGTAAACTGGCTCAACAGCCCAAAATATAAACAACAGATATCTAGCCCTTCGGCTCAACATCAAAACATATCACCCGAACCCGGGATCATCAAAACATCATAACCGGCCCAATGGCCCAAAAATAGCAATAAATAGCACAGCGGAAGACCCAATAACTCACAAAGACACTGTATGCGACACAGATGCAAACTATGGATTCGAGTCCTGTCCAAGGGATAACGCCGCAGCCTGTCTGGTATGCATCAAACCTGAACCACAAATAACTCAACCTACGGGATGACAGCCCGCAGGTGAGGGGTGAGTCCGAAGTGTTCACAACCATGGAAAGACGATCAATATGCAACACCATAAGATACTCATGGTCAAAAACAGGCACAACAGTCAAACACACCAAACCAAAAGACTTGACCCAAAACTGGTCCAAGACCAAAAAGACTTAAACAAAAACCAATTTCCAATTTTATCTTTCCGGGCCCCGTCACGGATAAGCTAGGGGTCAGACCTGGTTATCAACATATTTCGGGTGCCAGACCAAACCAAGAGAGCCCAGGGATCGACATCCAAAAAATAGTAACCCAGGGATAGACATCCCAAATATAATCACGGGATAGACATCCCAAATATAATCACGGGATAGACATCCCAAGCATAGACATGCTTATCACAAGTAACCCAGGTCATGGCCACCACAAAACAGTCATAAACCATCGAGTCGTACCACTACTTACCACGTGACAATTATATTATCATCATTCAAAACCAAATCACAGGGATCGACTTCCCTAACCAAAATACCGGGATAGACATCCCTATCCAAATCCAAGGATCGACATCCTTATCACAATTTAATATTTAATCCGTTATTCTTATACCGAAAGACACAAGATAGACATCCAAAACTCAACGTACGGGGATAAACATCCCAAAACCAAATCATGGGGATAAGCATCCCAAAAAACCAACCAAGATACTGGGATAAACATCCCGAAACAAACCACAGCAAATGCAACAATCAACAAACACAACAACCGAGTAATACAGGTACATATTGAAGGAAATCCATCCTCACCTTAGCCGATTACTCAACTCTGGAGACAATGACCGGTCCAAAGTCGGCTCCTCGGGAAACTGCCGACATCAAAACCTATACAACAAAACATTATATACTCACATAAGATGCACATAAGAGTATGCCATGATGCCAATACTGCGAAATAAACCCATCCCGGTTCATATCCCTTATTATCGTCTTTTACCGAAAATATTATACCATACGTATATCCGAATATAATTTCGGTACCATACTTTAATTAAAACTCTCCTTTAAATATTTTTTTATAGAGTAATTATACTTTGTCTTCCAAAATAATAACAATGTAATTTTCCTAGAAATTATATCATATATATGTTTTTTTTTCCGAAATTATTTCCATAAAATATATTGCTTGCCAAAATATAACTGCCAAATATTATTATTTTTTAAAAAAACATATTTCCAGTAAATATAATTATATAAACTTATTTTTTTGTAAATAAATACGAATTAATAAATATACCGATATATATTTTCCAAAGGTAAATACTTCCAAACATTTAAATATCAAAGTAATTATATATTTTCAAAACTATTACTTTTGTACACCATAATTACATATTTGCCAAAAGGTACCAGTTACCATAATGTTCCAGGTAAAATAACATATATATAAATTTTCCAGAAAATATTTCCATGGTATATACATTTTTTCCAAATAATAATAGTTTTTCCAAACATAACTTAATTATTTAACAAATTTTATATACTTATATTTTTCTCAAAATACTAGAATTAAGCTGACCATAATTTTCTCAAAGTGAATATATATATTTTTCTCAGAATTAATTACCAAAAAATGAGTAAATATAAAAATACAAATGTTATTTATTTTTTTAAAAATAGGACCCGGTCAAAGCCAACCCAACCAGGTTCGCGACCTGGTCGTGACCCGCCCAGAAGAAACGGATCGCTCACCTACAGCCGCAACGGCGGCGCGACGCAGCGCGGGGAAGGCGTCACGAAGCGCGGCGTGAGGCGTCGACTCCATAGGCGGGGGAAACTCGGCGCGGCGACGGCAGGAGGCTGAGCAGAGCCGAGGAGAAGCCGATCCGCGGGTCTGCTCGCAGGCCAATGGCACGTCATGGCCCGTCAAGCGGCGGAAGACGATGTAAGTATCCGGTTCATGCAATTGACAATCAAAAACACAAATACAACATGTATGCGCAGCGGAAATACCGGATACACATGGAGGATACATGTGAAGGGAGCTAAACCGAATAACAATTTTTCATACCTTGTTCGGTTGAGGTCTTTCACCCAACTGTAGAACCGAATCAGCTAGAGCCAGACAAAGGCCTCGCCCCTCTATGGTATCGACACGAACCGTTGTAACCGGCTGAAGAACGTCTCACGACTTCAACCCGAGCTCTCCCGAACTGGTGTGCTAGTAACAGATTTCCGGGAATTGTGTTTTAGGTGTTTAGTGTTCTTCCTTCTTTCACAAAGATGAAGAAGCTAGTGTGTATGTGTTTTTGCTCTGAAAAACTCAAACAAGCAAGAGAAGAGCAAGAGAGTGATCTGATCACAAAGGTACTCTACCTTTCTCTTTTCATAATGCATAAGTGATAATGGCCAACACTAGGCCCCAAAGACCATGACACTCATTATCTTGTCTCCACTAATGCATAATCAGATAACAAACCACCACACCACTAACTCTGGTCAATAATTCAGATCATTATTGTACCAAAACGACCGGGGTCCAACCACGGTCCAACCACATCTTGGTTTAACCATGGTCCCACCACGGTTCAACCATCTGCTCGAATCAACGGCTGTATGTGTGTGACCCTGTAGGCACTTGTACGTTCAGCAATAATCGTAAAATCTCATTTTACAATTATAAGCAAAGAGCGGTGTCTACCAACACATCATTGCCACCCGAACGACAAGATCAATACTGATTCCACGTGCCTCGGAACATGTCATCGTCCCTTCGTCCCATTATCAAGATTAAACACGAGACATGGAATATGTCAATCCCGTATATGTTTAATCTCGGTTTCTTGATCCTCGAGTTAACCGGTAAAACGGATACCAATGATATCATATATCATTATCCGAGCATGGCCATGCATTTACGGTTCTACTCTATCAAGAAACACTCCGATAATATACCCGTTATATGGGTTGGACGAATCCCCTCTGGATCATACAAAACCCACTACATACTCATCATATACCCAATGATTACCCTTACGTCTATCCAGTTACGGATGACCAGGAATAATATCAAAGCATATGACTCACATGTTGGGAACCTTGATGATCACAGGTCTAAGGACAATACATTATAAGAACCGCTATCGACAAAACATATAACGTTCCATGTAGCGTTCTTATGTGGGTCGGTCCAGTCCACAAGTTCTCTAACTTGTACCCGTATGTAGAATTCATATCACATATGCAATTCTCAACATACGCTAGTCTTAATTTATTATTACAACCCATCCATAATAATAATCGACTAGGGACAATTTAAGAATATGAAATATTCTAGGGTTATAAGTATGTGCAAGCGTTTATCTCATAAACGATACTTATTGGAATAACCTTAATGTGTATACATGACTCAAAATATACATCCATTGATTGGCTTTTGGGCATATTACACTAACAATCTCCCACTTGCACTAAAGCCAATCATACATGTATCTAATACCAATGGACGCAGCATGACCATCATGCTTCTGCTGTGTGAGCGGCTTAGTCAATGGATCTGCTACATTGTTCTCCGAAGGAACTCTGCACAGTCTGACATCGCCTCTATCTATGATCTCTCTAATAAGATGATAGCGTCGGAGTATATGTTTGGATCTCTGGTGGTATCTCGGTTCCTGAGCCTGTGCGATTGTCCCATTGTTGTCACAATAGAGCTCAATCGGACTCTCAATGCTCGGAACCACACCAAGTTCAGTTACGAACTTCTTGATCCAAACAGCCTCTTTCGCCGCATCTGAGGCAGCTATGTACTCAGCCTCGGTTGTAGAGTCGGCTACTGTCTCTTGCTTTGAACTCTTCCAGCAAACAGCCCCACCTCCAAGAAAAAACACATAACCTGACTGCGATCTAAAATCATCCCTATCGGTTTGGAAGCTAGCATCGGTGTAACCCTTTACAACGAGCTCATCCACGCTTCCGTAAACCAGGAATGCATCCTTAGTCCTTCTCAAGTACTTAAGGATGTTCTTTACCGCTGTCCAGTGACACTCACCGGGATCAGCTTGGTATCTGCTTGTGACACTCAAAGCATAAGCGACATCCGGTCTAGTACATAACATGGCATACATGATAGATCCTATTGCCGAAGCATAAGGAATCTTACTCATCCGCTCTCTCTCCTTAGATGTACTAGGACATTGATTCTTTGAGAGAGATATGCCATGTGACAAGGGCAAGAACCCTTTCTTGGAATCTTGCATGCTAAACCTCTTTAGCACCTTGTCAATATACGTACTTTGACTTAGCCCGAGAAGCCTTTTGGATCTATCTCTATAGATCTTTATACCTAACACATAGGCAGCTTCTCCTAAGTCCTTCATCGAGAAATTCTTTCCTAACCAAGTCTTTACGGACTGTAGTGTCGGAATGTCATTCCCAATGAGCAAGATGTCGTCAACATACAACAACAAGAAAACAATGGTGCTCCCACTAACCTTCTTGTAAACACATGGTTCATCTTCGTTCTTGATGAAACCAAACTCTTTGATTACATCATTAAAACGAAGATTCCAACTCCTAGAAGCTTGCTTCAATCCATAAATGGATCTCTGCAACTTGCATACCATATTGGCATTCTCTGGATTGACAAAACCTTCAGGCTGTGTCATGTACACATCCTCTAAAAGATTCCCGTTAAGGAAGGCGGTTTTGACATCCATTTGCCATATCTCATAATCATAGTATGCCGCTATAGCCAATAGAATCCGGATGGATTTAACCATGGCAACCGGTGAGAAAGTTTCATCATAGTCAATACCATGAACTTGCTTGAAACCTTTCGCAACCAATCGCCCTTTATAGGTAATCACATTACCATCCATGTCGGTCTTTCTCTTAAAGACCCATTTGCACCCAATGGGTTTTACCCCTTCGGGTGGATCAACCAAGGTCCATACCTTGTTTTCGTACATGGATTCCATTTCCGAATTCATGGCCTCTAGCCACTTCTCAGAGTCCGGACCCGTAATGGCCTGCTGATAGGAAGTGGGCTCATCCTCATCTATGAGCATCACGTCTCCAGCATGAGTCATGAGAAATCCATATCTCTCAGGCTCATACCGAGTCCTATCCGACCTACGCGGTCCATGTGTTATAGGCACAGGAATCTCATCCATAACTTCTTGTGGTTCCTGCCCTTGTTCCATCTCAGCCTCTATCTCTCGAACTTCTTCGAGTTCTACTTTCCTCCCACTGATTCTTCTAGAAATAAATTCCCTTTCTAGAAAAATAGCAGTCCAAGCCACAAACACTTTGTGCTCTAAAGGATTATAGAAATAATACCCTTTCGTTTCCTTAGGGTATCCTACAAAGAGGCACTTGTCGGATTTAGGGCCGAGTTTATCCGAAGCTTCACGTCTTACGTAAGCCTCACAACACCAAATTCTCATAAAAGACAAATTGGGACGCTTCCCAGCCCATATCTCATATGGTATCTTTTCGACGGATTTAGATGGAACACGGTTTAGTGTAAAAGCTGCACTCAATAATGCATGTCCCCAAAACGAAGGAGGAAGGTCAGCTTGACTCATCATCGAACGAACCATGTCCAATAAGCTTCTATTCATCCTTTCGGATACACCATTCCATTGAGGCGTACCCGGCGGAGTGAGCTGTGATACTATACCACACTCCTTTAGATGCTCAAAGAATTCTCGGTCTAAGTATTCACCTTCTCGATCTGATCGAAGCATCTTAATACTTTTACCGAGTTGATTTTGTACTTCATTCTTGAATTCTTTAAACTTTTCAAAGGATTCTGACTTGTGTCTTATTAGATACACATAGCCATATCTACTGAAATCGTCAGTAAATGTAATGAAGTATGAAAAACCACCTCTAGCCTGTATGGACATAGGTCCGCATACATCACTATGTATAAAACCTAATAAGTCCGATGCTCTCTCACCCTTACCGGTAAAAGGAGCCTTCGTCATTTTGCCTAACAAACACGACTCACACGTCTCAAATGATTCATAATCAAATGAGTCTAAAAGTCCATCTTTATGGAGTTTAGAAATACGAGTCTCGTTTATATGGCCTAAACGACAATGCCAAAGGTACGTTTCATTGGAATCATTCGTTCTAACCTTCTTCGTGTTAACGTTATAGATTGTGGTTTCTAGGTTTAGAACATACAAACCATTGCTCAAATATGCACTACCATAATATACATCATTGAAATAAATGGAACAACAATTATCCTTTATTACAAATGAAAATCCTTTCTTGTCAAGACAAGATACAGAAATCAGATTCCTGCTAATGGTTGGTACATAATAGCAATCGTCTAGTTCCAAAACTAAACTACTCGGTAAGGATAGATAGTAAGTTCCTATGGCTAATGCAACAACTCTTGCTCGATTTCCCACATGTAGGTCTATCTCACCCTTAGCCAATCTCCTACTCTTTCTTAGTTCCTGCACATTTACACAAATGTGAGAACCACATCCGGTGTCTAATACCCATGATGCAGAGATAGAGATATTCGCTTCTATAACGAACACACCTGAAGTGGAAGTCTCACTTCCCTTCTTCTTCCACGTATTAGACACCGAACACACTTTTGTGAGTAACTTGATTCCACGTGCCTCGGAACATGTCATCGTCCCTTCGTCCCATTATCAAGATTAAACACGAGACATTGAATATGTCAATCTCGTATATGTTTAATCTCAGTTTCTTGATCCTCGAGTTAACCGGTAAAACGGATACCAATGATATCATATATCATTATCCGAGCATGGCCATGCATTTACGGTTCTACTCTATCAAGAAACACTCCGATAATATACCCGTTATATGGGTTGGACGAATCCCCTATGGATCATACAAAACCCACTACATACTCATCATATACCCAATGATTACCCTTACGTCTATCCAGTTACGGATGACCAGGAATAATATCAAAGCATATGACTCACATGTTGGGAACCTTGATGATCACAGGTCAAAGGACAATACATTATAAGAGCCGCTATTGACAAAACATATAACGTTCCATGTAGCGTTCTTATGTGGGTCGGTCCAGTCCACAAGTTCTCTAACTTGTACCCGTATGTAGAATTCATATCACAAATGCAATTCTCAACATACGCTAGTCTTAATTTATTATTACAACCCATCCATAATAATAATCGACTAGGGACAAGTTAAGAATATGAAATATTCTAGGGTTATAAGTATGTGCAAGCGTTTATCTCATAAACGATACTTATTGGAATAACCTTAATGTGTATACATGACTCAAAATATACATCCATTGATTGGCTTTTGGGCATATTACACTAACAGACGACGGGGGCGATGGCGCTGAGGTCGCGACCGCGTGGCGAGCTCGATGGTGGCGGCGGTGCAGCGAACGGCGGCGTGGATTTCGTCGGCGTGCACAGTGACCCGAGGGTGACGCCACTGTTCATTCGGGTTTTCTCTTTTTTCTGTATTTACTTTTTTCCCTTCTATTTTCTGTATTTTTTCTCTTTTTTTTTTCCTTTTTTCTTCTATTTTCCGATTTTTTCTTCCTCTTTTTTTTTCTCTCTTATTTTTCTTCTTTTTCTCTCGGTTTTCGTTTTTTTTCTTTTTTTTTCTTTCCTTTTTCTTCTCTTTTTTTTTCTCTCTTTTTTTTTTCTTTCTCTTTTTTTCCTTTTCCTCTCTTTTTTTCCCTCTCCTTTCTTCCTCTTTTCTTCTTCTCTTTTTCTCTTCTCCTCTGCCTCTTTTATAATCGTGAATGAATTGTACAACATGTGAACGTTCAATAATGCAGCTTGTCTGCATTATGGAGCGAGTCCGGTCCGGACCAGAAAATAACTGATACCCCCTTAGTTATTTTCCGGTGTGATTTTTCTGAAGATTCCGGAACCCGAAAAATACCAACTTTGGTCCGTAAAATTCACGGAAAAATCGCGAGCGCGGGAAAAGACTCGGTTACGAAAAACGACGCTCGATTTACCTTGAATTAATTACCCAAGATTAATTCTTTCGGTAAATCACTGTAAAAAAAGACTTTTACAGTCCCGGTAAAAATCTAAATTTTTACCCGGGCTGTTATAGGAGAAATTTTATTGCTTTGAAATTAAATAAAATTCTAAGCAAATAGAAAACATAAAAAGGTAAGTTATCAATGGTTTCCTATTTTTTTATAAAAAAACTCAAATAATTTTTTTTGGTACAAAGAACTCAAATACTGCACATATTCAAACAAACTTTGGGTATTGATAAGTGAAATAAATTGTACTTTTAGTCCAAAACATAATAAACCAAAATATATTTATAATTTAACAAACTAAATAGGAAATTACGGTTTTTATTTTTTACCCTCAATTTTTTTTTTCAAAATTTAGGCAACAAAACTATCCCTCATGTTGGCCCTTGTTAAGGTGTAACATGAATAACCATTTAGTTTAGCAATTCTGTGTAACATGTATATACACATCTTTCTTTAGAATAGTACCTTCAGATTCTTAGGAAATAGATTTTCTATTGTCATATTGAATTAGAAAAAAGTGATGGGAAGAAGCTCTTTTACCTATAAAAGTAAAAGTAGGTTTTCTCGAATAAATCTACACACGGTTAAGATTAGGGGATAAATAATAGTTATCAATTTAATAAAAAAATATTAATATTTTAATATTTAATTTAAAATTAATATAACTTAATAAAAATATGTTGTAAGATAGAAATTGTAACATTAATATGATACACACGACCCTCATCATACATCTGTTACGGTGCGTAACATGGGATAGACGACCAGTCATTATCTAATAACATTGGTTAAACTATATATCCCTACTATGTTTCATTTTACCCCCATACCATGTCAAACTAAATTGGAAAAGCATTTAAGATTTTCGTAGAAAGACCAAAATTCATGAAAGTTGATTACAATCAGCACATTTAAAATTAGGGTGAGTATGGGGATTTAAAATCCACTTGTTAGATACCAAACCATTTCCACCACGGCAAATCATATTTAAGACAATCTGGAAGGCACACCAACTAAGCATATTAAAGCTACGTTAAGCTGTAAATTTTTAAGCCAAATCACATTGCTTGTTTTGGCCCTAAAAACCATGGGATTGATTAACGCAACAAACTAGAGAAAGGTATACAATTGCCAACAACCAGACAAAAGGCATCACTGCCATATTCACTAAGCATCCTATTAATTAAGCTAGCCACAAAACATGAAGGACGCACCGCTGCCATTCTAATTTTGTAAAGGACAAGGTCTCGAATTGCATAATCTATGGATGCCGGCAAATTAAATAAAGCTTTCCTGAACAAAACAAAATAAGGGCAAAAGAAACCTTCCACTGTTGCTGATGAAATTGTATAAATATCAGCAGAAAAACATCATTAATTCAGTAGCTCAAGGGCTGCAAAGTTAGTAAGACATAATCAACATTAGATGGACATAGGTAAAACAATATACCATATGAACTCAAGAAGTTAGAAGTCGCTGTGTGGCACCTAATTAACAGAACGTCGTCAAAGCAAATCAACGAATTCAACAACAAGAATGATAAAGAAACTTTTGTGGTCATCAGGGATTTCCATGACTTTCTTTGTTCGTCTTCCAAAAGCTCTTCTCTAATCCTAATATACATACATACTTCTGATAAGGAACTGATGCTACATTAAGTACAACACCTCCATACCCATTAGTATCCATTTGCGTTACCAGAATGAGACAGAGATCAGGAGACGCAAAAGAAAAATTAGCTGGTAAAAAATTGCGCGCTGTATCATATCCTGAAGAGCTTGATTACTCTTTTTTTCTTAAGCATCAGGTAATGGTGGTGCATAGCCCGCAACATTCATTTGGGTCCGCGGCGGGCAGCGTCCTTTGTCGCGTCCAGGAATGTTGGAGCATGGAGAGCCGGCAGATGGTGGCACTGGACCTCTTTGAAGGGACTGGATGGCAATGCGGTTCTTTATATATTTCTCTCCTGCTAATTCTCTGATTGCTAATGTTTGTTGTTGAGAATGTGATAGAAAAATAAGGGCAACAAGGAGTGTTACTGTCATGCTTTGACCATTACATGGGGAAGAACCCATTTGTATTCGTATAGGTACTGCAACCGTGAGTTTCTATGAAGGAGAGTTTCAATGTATTAGTACAGCAAAGAATATTGCTTGGTAAATGTGCAATGTAGAATTAGCTGGGTAGAAGAGTGTTGGGAGATTGAGGAGAGTTATATTTGGGACTTTAGCATAGTGGGAGAGATGACTTATATTTATAAATGTAATGGAACCAGGTGAACAGTACTGTATGTAGATTAATCATACAAGCCCGTGATGCATGCATGGTTAAGTCATCGAAGCCGCGGGATTGAACTTTGAATATGGAGAGGGTAAGTAATCAAAGACATGGACCTAGGGGAACAAACAATTTTGCACTTTATTATGTCTATATCATGATTATTATTTTTTTTTTATTTTGTCGGAATGCCAATATCATAATTCTTACAACAAGAAAGAAATGAGTAATTTCTTCTTCTTTGTTTTTTGTCTTCTGGTACAATATCATGGCAAGGGGATGGCCGTTTATCACTGAATTCCATTTCGTGGCAAAATGTGGAAAAGTTCAAACATCATATAGGCTATGGTTTAGACTAATTGCAGAGTTGGCCAAGTCGTTGGGAATCCTTGAGAACCAGTCTCAAGCATGTATGCTTGGGATTGAGACCCCAATCTTATAGCAAAGACAAAACTAATACTACAACATATACAAACTTGGTCAATACCTACCTAGCTCTTTGCCCGTGTGCCCCATTTTGCATTGTTTGAGGAGAACGTGTAAAACCTTACACTAGCTAGCTAGTCGTTGGTAAGATGAAGCTTGGCGTAATGGAACTTTTTAAATAAAACAAAGCTGAATGATGTAGTTAAGTTTGGAATAAGCTTTGAACTTAATTATGAATATAAACCCATTTACTTGTTCAACAAAGTTCTCTACCCGCTTAGCCCCATAGCCTATACACCCGTTGCTATTGGTGGTTCCTTATGATCACGAAACAGTTGACCTGCTTGTTCCAAAGACAATGAGACAGGACAAACTATATTCATAGTATATATGAAGCATTTAAAGAGATGGGACAAAAACTATATGAGTTGGCAAGTCATTCTCCCAACTTGAAACCTTTTTGTTCCTTTTTTTTTTTTTTCCTTCAACCACACCCTTTTTGTTCCATTTAATGAAGGACAAAAACCGATACATGCACATATATACTGGGCTGCACACCTTGGACCAATTAATCATTCAAATACTATTGACCTTAACAAACTAGCGGAACCAGCATACCATCTAGAGAGCCTATATTCACACTTCTCCAAATCGATCAATATTCATCCCATACTAGCATCATCTATTTGAGTTAACACGCCATTACCATAAAACCAATCTACATGCCATTACCACAAAACCATGGTGATTCTGGGTTAATTAGAAGCTTGCAAATCAAGTGAGATGTTGATATTATCCTACGGCTACCCTAATGTCGGAGCAAGTTCTTTCCTTGCCCCCCTCTAATTCCTTCTATTGGACCCACCACCAATACAGCACACCATCAAGCAAACCTGAATCATTTTGTGTTTGCTTTGAAGAAGAGACTGCTTGATCCACTTCCTAAGAAGAGAAAAATGAAAAATAATCTAATCTTACGAATTGGTGATCATATTTTGATCAGGAAGACTATAAATAATGACCTACCCCAATTGTTCAAAGCATGGATGGTAGGTTAATTAAGCAGCCTCCCTGCACAAACTGTTTCATAAAATATGCTTCCTCACTACTTTTGTAAAATTTGACTGTAACCTCTTATCATGTGGGATTGAGAGCACGGACTTGGTAGCTAACTGATATACTTATCATTTGAACTTGGTTATCAATTTATAGGAATTTTTCCTCAACAATAAATTTATCTTTTGCACTCAATGCATCATCCTACAAAATAAAAACAGACACAATCACGAATTAATGAGAAGAAAATTATCGTACAATTTTCCTTTTTGGTACATTTTGATACAATCGTACAAAGGATGCTGCCACACCAGTTGAATTCTCTCTCTAAGAATCTTTCTGGCTCCTTGCATTTTGAACTTTTCCAATTTACCAAAGTCACTAGCCGGAATTCCATGGCAATGCAAGATGAGCCATACTGCTCTCAAATGAGGACCGGCTTCTATTTAACTCCTGTGCCTTTCGTAGATGACAAATACTATTGTGGTTTATCAGACAAGAGGTCGTCACCCCAAGCTGTTTAGTTAGAAAGAAGGGACAAAATTGCCAGATTAGTGTTCGGGTGGTCAAGGATTCAGATAGGATTCCCAGCCATCACTCTGGAGTTTTTCTGCCTTCTTCAAGACACCATCCCTTGTGTCTTCTTGATACTGACTCATTCTACATGTCAATTAGAACACAATACAAACTGTCAGAACACACGGACAAACACCTGACGTCTGCGGGCACATAAAAGCAAAGGAGCAGCAGATTCCCTTCCTGCCTAAAATGTGTGCTCGTGCAGAGGGAGGGAGAGAGGGAGGGAGGGAGGGAGAGAGAGAGAGAGAGAACCTTGCCAATAAGTCAGTATCACCAACACCCAACATCCTAACTGCTAGCAAGCCTGCATTAGCGGCATTATTGATTGCAACGGTTGCAACAGGAACTCCCCTTGGCATCTGGGAGATAACACATGAGGAATGTCATGACGAGCCAACAAAGACAAACTAAGAAATTGATATGCTGCAGCAAAAAATTAACAAAATGGAGGAAAAGACGAAGCACAAGGAAGCAATAATTGACATCTGATAATGCCAATGGAGATCAACTTCGTACAATGGGGATCAACAGAAAGATGCACATATTGGAACCATAGTCACATGAAACGCCGTACGCTACTTTAGAAGAGTTTGGTACGTCGGCGTATACTTCTCCAGTTATTTCCGTGTGACCAGACAATAAACAAGTGATGCTTCAACAAATAGGGCAGCCTCATAAATTGGGTTTTCTCATATTTTTTGGATTATAATGAATTTTTCCTATGAATTATGGTTGGACTGGGTCAACAAAGCATCCAAGAAAGTAAATTGTCCAAGCAAATACAAAGTTAAACATAATACGTTGTTGGTAATGTGTTGGTACGTGAGAGTACCGTGTATTGGTTCGCAACCGTACCTTGCACTTTGAACGAGTTATGTGACTATGATTGGAACAAGCCTTCACTTGTTTACTTTAAATGCTCTAACATTGCACGATGAAATTCGCATAGCCAATGAACAGGGCATTTAAAGTCCCTCATTTCTTGCCAAAGCATAAGTGGCATTGAAGCAACAGAAATTCTAATTCTTAGCTTCCACATGTCCAATTCAAATATTTAAGAATAAATGCAGTGTTGGGACACTAAGGCTATAGAGAAACTGGGTTAATCCAACATTGTGTATCCATAGACCACATCTTATCTTATCAACATAAATGATTATACCTGCACGATTGACATGAGTGAATCCAGTCCATCCAGAGAAGAGCCACGTACAGGAACACCAATCACAGGCAATGGAGTCATTGATGCCACCATACCTGTAATGGAAACTGATGCCTAATTAACTCCAGAAAGACGGTTAATATGGGGACTGGAATACATATGGAGAATTGGTAGCTGTTTACTAGCCTGGTAAGTGAGCTGCACCACCAGCACCAGCAATGATAACCTGAATGCCCCGATCCCGTGCAGATGATGCATAAGAGAACATCAGTTCAGGAGTTCGGTGTGCTGATACTATTCTCACCTGTGGCATTTGCATCGAATTTGAATGGTAGGCACAAATCGAGCAGGTTACAAATCAATACAAATTAATTGTAGAGAAGAAGTGTAAACTATTAATAAGGAACCTCATGAGGCACACCAAACATGCTTAAAATTCTCGCAGCATCCTTCATTACAGGAAGGTCTGAATCCGAACCCATAATGATCCCAACTCGAGGTGTAACTACAATCAACAAAACAGGCATCAAAATCAACCCTAATTGTGAGTTAGACATGCATTCTGATAATAAGGTGCATTACATTGGGATGCAGAGGGTCCCAGTTGAAAATAGACACTAAATTTAAGTTTGTTCTGACGTGTCACAAAGGAGTCGCTTTGAATCTCTCCACAAACCAAAAAGATGGAACAATAAGATTAGCATGCTTATCAAATCAACTGGAAAAGTGTTCACCTGTAGACTGATGCTCCACACCTTCCTTCAGCATTGATTTTAGTCGCGCTTCCACTATGCCCATAGAAGGGCCAACAATGGTTATATGACCCATTTTCCGTTGCTTTCGCATTTCTGCACACTCATTTTTAGAATAGCCGTTGTGAGAAATGGTAGAGAGTAGGGCTTGGTGGATAAAATGTGGGGCTGAGTAAGTTAAGCAAAACAAACCTGGCTTATCATACCAATGAACAGTGGCCCCTTGGATACTTAATGCCCTTTCAATCAGTTGACTGGCCAAGCGGAAACCAGCTTCTCCCTGAAGGACAAACATTTGTGTTGGATTCAAGTTTCAATACAAGAAATCCATGGAGCACAAAATGAAATCAAATTACCAAGATCCAGTATAATGTGGGTTCTCAGTGAAGGTGTCTATTTTTCGATTTGGGATATAAAATCCCAGAGATCCATATCCAGAAGCTAACATTCATGAGCACTGAATGTAACATGCTTATAAGTTCCAAAATTTAACCAGAGTCCTAAGAAAGACCAAAAAATACCCAGAATGAACAGTTTGAAAGCTCTAAGAACGCTGGTCAAGTTCAAAATATCTACTAGCAATTCTCACTATAGCATGATCATAATTTATCCCTCTGCATTTATACTTATTGTGTGATTGTGTTGGTTTCTGCAGGCATGAGAGCCCTGTATTAACTTTCTCTCTCACTCTCTCCCCCACCTCCTCACACTGCCACTGCTGCCTCTCCCCAGCCCAACACACATACACACAAACTCTCATAAGTGAGTGTGCATCATTCTAGGTGTTTCTGAGGACAAATGTGCTCCCTCGCTCTCTCCCACCCACCACCTCTCAATTCTCAACTTCCACTCCCACCCCAAGCGAACACATACACTCACAGACACCCTTATATGTGTCTTTTTATTTTTTTTGTGTGTGTGTGGGTTTGTTGCAGGCATGATCGCATACACAATGAAGGAAATCCAAATACCTCCTTACTTCAAAAAATAAGTTTAAATTAACAACAAAAATACGAAATAAGAATAACAAACAAACTGGCAATTGAAAACAAATTTCACCTCATCTTCACCCAGTAGATTGTACATGATAGCAGCTGGTGTCTTCATGGACGGATCCCCAAGTGGAAGACCCAAAACTGCCCGCAAATGCTGTTCATATTGTGAGGTGTAGCAGGACTCAATTGTATGATGGCCACTATTATGAGGTCTAGGAGCTACTTCATTTAGTAATATCTATTCAAGGAAAAACATAATTGATATTATTCAAACGCCAAAAGTGCTTCAACAAAGATCTGTCAGCATAGAACGTACAGAGTGGAAACAGAGCACTAAATTACAACCTGGCCGTCACTTGTCAAAAACAACTCGACTGCAAATACACCAGCCCCTTCTAATGAACTGACAGTATTATGGGCCACATCAGTGGCAAGCTTCCTGATTTTCCATGGCACGTCAGCAGGTGCCTTGACTATGTGACATATATTTTCCCTGCAGAACTCGATGATCCAGAATCAGATATTAAAGGATGAATATAAACAAAACATAGATTGGATAAAATAAAGCTTGCAAGCCTTAATCTCTGAAAGGATATGGAGCAAATGAAAACCAAATTTAAAGAGAAAACATGACAAAAGTGTGTACCGATGAATAGTTTCAACAACAGGATAACATGAAATAGAGTGATCTCTTCCTCTTGCAACAATGACAGCCAACTCCTTAACAAAGGGTGTCCATTTCTCAACATACAAACCACGGCCAAATCCTCCAAGAGCTGCAAATTTTTTAAGAAACTAAAAGTTAGATGAAATCAGCGTTAAATATATGAAAAATACTAGGACTTCCATTTTGGACAAACATCTGGAGAGGCAAAAAATATGGCAAGCACCAATTGGTAGGTGGAAACAAGATATAGCCCTAGAACTTTCAAATCATTTAGTACTTAGTCTTCCCTGAGAGAAAACTTTCAAGCACCAATTGGTAGGTGCAACCAATCATAACCTGACAGAAAACTTTCAGTTCTTCCCCGAGCGAGAAATTTTTCATTGGCAGGAGCATATGCATGCATAAAAAAGCAGACCGCAAACGTAAATGCATGTAGAACAGAATTCGGGATGAAGAAATCATTTTGATTAATAGATATTTGGAGGGAGGACAACAAAAGCATGGAACGGTTCAAAAGCAAAAACTCAGATTTTGATACCAGACTATAAGACCCACTCATGCACATATGCTGGCGACATTTAAAGCTAAAGTAACGAACAACACACCAGTTACAGCAGAAGAAAGCTCTTCTTCACTCTTAGCAACAGCATTTCCACGCCCATCATATGCTAACCGTTTGCTCTTAATCATAAGAGGGTAGCCAAATAAGTCACCAGCTCTCTTGGCCCCTTCTAGGTCATCAATCTGCAGTAGAAATACTTATTAGGTAATCGAGATATTTAGCCAAACTTAGCACACACAACGCAAGAATATAATGCAAGATCCTATGAACAACAAGATAACCTGCATAAATTCAGGAAGTGGAATCCCATGACGAGAAAAATGAACCTTCTGGAGATATTTATCCTGTAACATTGACACATCAAGAAATGTCATCAAGGACCTACAGATCATGCTTTTAGTAAAATAAAAAAATAATAAAAAAAGATAGTAGGAAAATGAAAGAAAAAGCATATTTTCTGGTCTGCAAAGGAAAAAAAGATCTAGTAACTGACATTAAATAAAAGAAAAGGCAATGGCCCCTTGTATTGCCAGACATAGAAAATTATAATAATGCAAGGCGTGAGGTTAAAATTAAAGTGCCAAATCTGAAACTGGCAACACAAAGAAAACATTAAGTTGGTGCCAATAGAAACAACTTCTCAAGATGTCATTTCTTTTGGTCTTTAAAAAAAGAAAACATACTTGGATAATTCGAATAGTAGATGCTTTTGGTTCGCAATCAACCCCCTGTTGCTCAAGTTTCTCCAGTGTAGCAACGTCTACATGTTCAATCTCAACAGTCAGTACTCCACATCTAACAAAAAACCAAGGCCAAAATTAGGATACAACAAAAAGCAATTTCCAACGACAACAAAGAGATCTTCACTTCATCAGGAAGAGACATTTTCGAGAATTCTTTCACGGTCTCACTATCATCAAAGCTCCCAACCATATGATCATACGCAAGGGCACTAGCAGGGCAATTCACCATTGGATCCAAAATCATTACTTTGACAGCCATTTGGGAAGCAGCTTGGCACAGCATACGACCTAATTGGCCTCCTCCCAGAACACCAACAATCGTCTCGGATGTTCCATGTACAGGTAAGTCGTCTTTCCTACATTAATCAAATCAACATTTTTTTTTTCTGTCAAAAACAAATCTAATTCATCATCCAACAGAACACAACTTATCCAAAACACTAGACTGTGATTACAAAAGACAAAGCTTTAAGCAAGAAGGGATGTGGGTACAGAGCACAGACCGAGAAGACGACTCTTGAGAATCATTGGAGGATGCTTGACAAGAAAAGACTGGAACTTTATGCTGTTTCCGATGTTGGTTCAGAGACTGCTTGAGCCACAATGACTGAGGAGACAGTGAGGCAGAGGCAATCTTCTCATTGTCCATTGGAAAAAGGGTTCTTGTCCTTGTGGTAGGAAACAAACAAGAAGAGGGCTTGTAGCGAAAATCGGATTGAGAAAAGACCAGTCTTGACAGTGAACTCTGTTGCAGCTGTACCACACAATGCATCTTCCTCTGCTGCTTCTGCTTATTCTTCTTGGGTGTGGCTTTGTGTTTCCCTTCTGTTTAAAATCTTTTGGCTACCATACAAGTATGGAATTGCAATGCAGATTTCATAGAAATAAATCAAAATAAAAAAAATAATAAATTGCATACATTGAGAAGTGGAAAAAAATCGAAGGAGCAGGACAGGGAAAACAGAAAGACGCCTACCTGAGGAGATTAGAGAAAGAAGAGAGAGGGAGAGGGAGAGGGGAGCACCGCCGCTTTGGCTTGACTTGTGGCCACCGCCGTCCACCGGCAGATGTGTACGGCTGAGATTTTATGTGAATTGCCCGCCTCAGGGTTTTGGGGTTTATCTACTGTACTGTATTTTCCTTTTCGAACAGGTTTTGCTTTTGTTTTCTTTTTGTGAAACTGAAAAAGACAAAAGAATTCCTTTTTCCACTGAAAACTTTTTTTTTTTTTTTGAACGGTTGCTTTGAAAACTCAACAACTGCGACATCTAACAGTCCCACTTGACACTTTGTTGACTTGTGCTTGGGAACAAGAAAGTAAGTTTTTATTACCTATCCCTCTTAATCAGTTTACAATGTTACTGATAGGCATAATTTTTTTTTTGCTATTAATAATATATTGCTAACAAATATATCTTTTTTATATCTTTACTTTGAAAAAAAAAACAAATATATATTTTTTTAGAGTCATTACCAAATATATCTTATTCGTTCAAGGTTGGTGTCATTTCTGATTCAATTAATTTTTTCCCGCATATATATGATTGTATTCATGTATATATATACATATAATTATTAAAGAGAATAATATGAATTAATTTGATGAATAAACCTAGTGTAACATGCATGAATAATAACAACTCTGATCTCTTCTTCGAAATACTCATGGTCAAAATTTGATCAAATTCTTCATGGGTTTGATTAAGGTTTTGTTTCACAAGGTCTTTCTTTAATTATCATGTTGGTCAATATAGTTTACATTTTTATTTTGTGCACAGTACTTCAGTTTGGTGGGTTGGGTGCGATCATACTAGTACTAATACATCGACCCCATCAAAATTCTAAAATTAAACGTGTTTGGCCGAGAATAGTACTAAGATGGGTGACCTCTTAAGAAGTCTTTGTGTTGCATTCCTCTATTGAGAGTTGGGTAACGCCAACTTATTGGGTTTGATTCAAATGTTGTGTATCGAGGTGGACCTCTTGCATATTTCTTCTCCCTTGAAGATTGTGCCTTGGCTGGTAGCAACTAATTGGTACCAATTTTCAGCAAGATCTCAACCTCTCCCCAAACAAAAAGTCCTCAATTTCAAGCTTCCTGGGTTATCATCTCTCTTTACTCCTTATTCATGGCTTGAATATATATTCAGAGGTTATAATGCTGATCTGGGTAAAAGAATGCAAATGGTTTAAAAAATTTTCCTCCATTCTCCTGTTAAGTCTGCAACAATCCTGGATGCAAAAGTATAATTCCTTTTCTTTCCTTTTTTCTCAAACCTCTTGAATAAGTTGCTCCTCCTCAATGCCTCTTGGATTAGAGGCGCTATTTAACTAGGTATTTAGTTACCTTTGTTGTAGGGCTTGGTTGAGCTATTCAACCATGTATTGTTCTTGCTTGCATTATCAATGTCCGGGGTTGGGTTTGGCTCCAGCAAGGGCGACAACTTAGAATTTGGTAATGACGAGGACGGCTCTGGCCCTAGCGTCAACGACAACCCTGGCCCTGGTTCCGACTATTGCAATGACTCTGGATCGGGTAATAGTTCCGGTTCCGGTGATGGCGATGACGGCTCCGACAACAACACAACTCGGATCCGGATGGATTTGAGGTACCAGTTCTAATGGACATTCTCAAGTACTCAAGCATCATGCAATCTGTCCTACCGGTATCAGCTAGTAATGGGATTTCTCATTCTCATTGATTGGCATCAGCTATGATGGGATTTCCTCTAATTTTATTTGCGTTCACAAACTATGGTATTTATGTAGCAAGGACCTTTTCAAGTATGTATGTTATTTAGGTCTTATCCATTTGTCTAATATTAGTATTTGTAACAAACTCAAATCATTATACTTGCTACATCTTATGTTTCGTACATGTGGGGTTTGTCTAAGTGGTAAGTGACTTGGTTCTACTTAAGCCAGGTTTCGGGTTTGAGTCCTCCACCATATCCAGGTGCACGACTCGGGTAGGATACCAGATTAAAAAACAATACAAGATTCACCCACCATACCCAAGTGTGCGACCCGAGTCGAACTGGATTAGTCGGGGAATAGCTCCGAATACCGGATGAGAAACAAAAAAAAACATGAGGGTTGTTTTTTTAATTAAACATATTGATATTCCCTCCTATTCGATAGATAGACGGTGCAAGCTACCAAATGAAAAGAATATATTATGAATCTTTTTTTTTTTAATGGAAGCTTTGTATGGTAGATTTTTCTCTTTTGAGAATTGGCGCATTGCATTAATAAATGATCATTCGTTTAGTTTTTCTGAAACGCCCCGACCCGTATTTACCAGCCTTAGTAAACACGTGCCGGAACTGTACAATAGTAAATACAACACGATACACGGACCAGTGGCCCAAAGATAATATCAATGAATAAAACAGAGAAACCGGCCCAACGGCCCAATGTAATCAAAATAAACATCAGAAATCTGGCCCTTCGGCCCAACATCAAAACACATCACCCAAACCCGGGAACCCAAATTATAGCACAACGGAAGCAATTTTATCATTCTCAATAATACTATGAAACCATGCAATGCAACATATGGATCCAAGTCCTGCCCGAGAGATAACGCCGCAGCCTGTCTGAAATGCATCATACCTGAACCACAAATAACCCAACCTACGGGATGAAAGCCCGCAGGTGAGGGGTGAGTCCGAAGTGCTCACCGGTACATTTAAGCACAATCATGGATAAACAGAGATATGCAGGCAACCATAATACTTCAAGAAGAAACACAACAATACTTCAAAGAAGAAATACTGGCAATGACAGCCACAACATACCAAACCAAAGACTCGACCCAAACATACCAAAGACTTTATTATTATTCCAATTTTATTTTTCTGGCCCCGTCACGGATAAGCTAGGGTCGTAACAGGTTATCAACCTGTTCCTGGTGCCAGATCAAAAAGAACCCGGGATCAACATCCCAATAACAAATCTCAGGGATCAACATCCTAATAACAATCTCAGGGATCAACATCCCAATAACAATCTCAGGGATCAACATCCCATTCAACCGGCATCAACATGCCCATCACAAGTAACCCAGAACATGGCCACCATAAAACAGTCTCAAACCATCCGATCGTACCTCTACTTACCACGTGACAATTAAGTCATATCCATACCAAAGCCAAATCACAGGAATCGACATCCTAAACCCAAAACCAGAAGACACGACTCACTCATTAACTTTTCCAATTTTAATATCCGGGCCCCGTCACTGGACAAGCTAGGGTCGTACCTGGTTATTAACTAATTTCGGATGCCAGGCCAAAACACAATCCGGGATCAACATCACAATAACAAACCGATCCGGGATCAACATCCCAATAACCAAATCAACTGGGATCAACATCCCCAATAACCAAACCAAACCAGCCATGACACCACAGAACTAGCCTCTAACCATCTAGTCGTACCGCTACTTTCCGCGTGACAATAATATCATCATCTTAAATCAACTTCCAATTTCTATTTTCTTTTTCCCAATTATCCATAACAGTCAAACAATTATCCAACTTCCTATTAACTCAAATTGTACAACAGACCAATCCATCAACAGTTTCATAACACCAATTGTTCACAGTCCAACATCAATCACAACACAGTATCCAAGGAACCAATAACAGTCAACACAGCGGTTCAATCAAGCAAATCAACATCATAGCAACAACAACAACAATAACCATAGCAGCCAAATAATCAACACAATTCCATATCATCAAATATCCAACAGCAATAATATATATCATCACAATTTCCAATATTCATTTTCTCAAGTTATTCAACTTTCCATTATCACAAGTTATCCACAAACTAAACCATCAATATTTCCAAACACCAAATACTCACAGGTAGTATAACCAACAGTATATCAGCACACAGTAGTTCAACCGAGCAAACAAAACACACCAAGTATTATAGGCAACATATCAAGGGTTATCCATCCTCACCTTAGCCGATTATCAGTTTTAGAAATGCCCAACAGATTCCAAGTCCGGTTCCTCAGGTAACTGCTCGTTATCAACTCCTATATCAATCAAATAATATGCACACATAAGGTGATATGCAAATGTCATGCTAATATTATATGCGGTAAAATAAAATACTGATCCAACTCGGTACTGCCTCGGGTTATTTCTCCATTATCATCATCATTCACATTTATTATCCAAGTGTCAAAATAATTTACTATACTTATACCCGGATATTATTCCTGTACCATACTTTGATAATCCCCTTTCCATATTTATTTTCCTCAAAATAATTATATACCATATATATATATATATATATATATTTCCCAAAATATTATTTCCACAAATTATTTTTATTTTTCCAAGTTATTCTCAGAATTATGTATTTTTACTCTTTTCCAAATTTTATATTTATTTTCCAAAATTCCTTTTTTTTTTCAAAACAGACTGGGCCTAATAGTGCTAGCCCAAGTCCAAGCCCCAAGTCAAACATCCAGCCTAGGTCAACCCAAGGAGGTCCAACCCAGGTGCAAGGCCTGGACCAAGGCTACAGTCCAAGCTTAGGCTCGCCAAGGCCTGACCCAGCACCAACATAGACCACCACGCCCGGGCCAACCCGCACCAGTCGGGTCATCCATAGCCGTGAGCGGGTCTGCGCATCTTGGAAGCTGCAGACGACGGCGGCAACGAACGAGGTGCGAGACGGCGAGGCGACGACACGGACAAAGGCGCGAGATGGTCAGGCTGCAGACAGAGGCGACAGTTGCAGATCGCGGAGGCAGCGTCGTCGCATCTTGCTGCGGGGGTGGTGCAGAAGAGAGGGAGGCGACCGTCAGGTCGGTGGACACTGGTGGCGCGTCGAGGGGCGGAATCGGGAAGCGAGGGCGGCGTCCGGTCGGCGACGCTGCGAGGAAGGTAATGGCAGGGGTGGTGATGCGTACGGTGGCTTGGTGGTGGCAGAGGTGGGGTGGATGGCTGTCGGTGCCTCTTTTTTTTTCTTTTTTTTGTTCCCTTTTCTTTTCTTTTCTTTTCTTTTCTTTTCTTTTTCTTTCTTTTTTTTTCTCTGGTTTGGTTAATCTGTGTGATTTGCAGGTACTGGAAAAATGAAACTGCAGGTGAAACTTTGCAGAGGAAAGGATGAAGATGTGGAGGCTAGTATGGTGTGTGAATTAGAAAGGCAGGAAAAAAAACAAGTGATAAAACATGCAAGGCACTGGTATAGCACGGGTACACAGGAAGAAGGTGGAGCACGGGCGACACAGGATAGGGCGGCGCAGCCCACAGTTATGCACTACTGTGCAACATGTGTGGCGGGTTCTGTCCGGTCCAGAAAATAACAGATATACCCCCTTAGTTATATTTCTGGTGTGATTTTTCTGAGGATTCCGGAACAAAAAAAATGAAAACTTTGGTCCATAAAATCCATGGAAAAATCGCGAGTGCGGGAAATCTTTTCTAAATATATATACAATTTAATTTTCCAACACAAAATATAATTAACTTTAATTTTCCAAATACATATTTATACACATATACCATAATCATAATTTTCCAAACGAAATAATATACAAATTAAATTTCCAGAAATTATTTCTAAAGTATATATATATATATCTTTCCAATTATTAATAGTTTCCAAAACAAAACTTAATTATTTATCAAAGTAATTATATTTATATTTTCCTGAAAATAACAGAATTAAATTGTCCATAATTTTCTCAAAATATATATAATTTTTTTTCCAAAATTGAATTCCAGAATATTAATAAAAATATATATATAATTTGTTTGTTTTTTTTTATTAATAACGGACTGGGCCGTGAATAGTGTCGGCCCAGACCCAAGACAGCAGGCCCGAAGCACAGGCCCGCGCCCAGGACCCGGCCCAACACTATACAGCCCATTCACCAAATCCAACCCACAGACGGCGACCCGTTTCCACGAACGAATCCAAGCGAGATTACGGGTCTTACCTCCGGATTGAGCGGCTGAGACGGCGGTGGAAGGCGCGAGCGGGGAAAGGCGAACCCAGCAGAAGACGCGGCGGACGATGGCGACTCCTCAGGCGGCAGAAGAACGGCGCGACGTCGCCGGCAGCAGTGCAGAAGCGTGAGGAAAGCCGGATCCGCGGGTTTCGCCGTCGGGTCGACGGCGCGTCAGGGCGGAGGAAGCGATGGATCAGCGCGGCGAAGACTGGGGTGAGGTCGCACGGGCTCTGCGAGTACGGCGGTGGTGGCGGTGTGGCGAGAAGACGGCCGGAACTCTTCCCCATGTACAGTAACAGAGGGGTGGCGGTGAACAGTGCTACCGGGTTTCCGTTTTCTTTTCTTTTTTTTTCTCTATTTTCTTTTCTTTTCTCTCATTTTCTTTCCTATTTTTCTGATTTTTCTTTTCTTTTCTTTTTCTTTTCTTTTTATTCTGATTGGCTTTTTTCCTATTTCCTCTCTTTTTTTCTGATTTTCTGGTTTTTTCTCTTTTTCTTCTTTCTTTTTTTTTCTTTTTTTCTCTCTTTTTTTTCTTTTTTTCTCTCTTTTTCTTTTTCCTCTCCTTTTCTTTTTTTCTCTCTTTTTTTTTCTCTTCCCTTCTGCCTTCTCCCGGTTCTGCTTCCTTCTATTTATAATGAAAAATTACTATTTAACATGTGAGGCTCAAATAATATAATTCGTCCATATTACGGGCGAGTCCGATCCGGACCAGAAAATAACAGATACCTCCTTAGTTATTTTCCGGTGTGATTTTCCGAGAAATTCCGAAACCCGAAAAATACCAACTTAGGTTTGAAAAATCCGCGGGAAAATCACGAGCGCGGGAAAACTCTCGGTTTCGAAAAACAACTCCTGATTTACCTTGAATTAATTACCCAAGATTAATTCAACAGTAAATCACGGTAAATAGACTTTAACAGTCCTGGTAAAAATCTAAATTTTACCCGGGCTGTTACATTCTACCCACCTTAAAAAAAATTTCGTCCCCGAAATTCCGTCTTATCCGTGGGTCCTACCACGATAAGATTCTGGCACACTCTGCCAGGTATCCAGCCACAACATGAGATACCGTTTATACCCTTAAGCGACATCTCATCCGCTTATAAATACCAAATCTCATGACTGGCATACTCACACACAGTCATGGACTCTCCACTGAGATCAAGGACAACTTCTGACTCCGAGAACAACAGCTACATCGGCGGCAAAGCTTTCCCGACAAGCTCCGATGATGAACCTCCAAAGAAGCGGTTCAAGACCAACATCGTCGGCCTGCAGGAGCACATGGTCATTTCCCCAAAACGACGGAAGAAGCGAGCTCCCAAGAAAACTGAAGATCGCAAGGGCAAGGCGATCGCTGGAAGCAGCACTCCGCAACAGAAGCTGACACAACTGAACTTCTCCCTGAAGAAGATCAGCTCGGCGGTGGCGCAGATCGAACTGGCGTGCATGGAGCTCTTCCCGCACATGGAAAATGTCAAAAAGATTGTAAAAGATCTAGAGAAGCAAGTAGCTCCTTAGAGTACTCCTTCTCCTGTTGTAAACCTTTTATGAAATAAATAAAATAATTTCCTTTTAAATCAAAATTCTTATATTATGAAATCTCTTGTTAAGATATGAAAAATCATATTTAACTGAAAAACAAAATATTTAAAACGTAATAAAACCGTCATAAATGAAAATAAAATCGAACATAATGATGTTAAAAACAGGACCGATAAAACGAATTATAACCAACATAAAGAAATTAAAAACAAAACAAAACTCGTTTAACAAAATCAACACAAAAGAAATTAAAACAAGATATGTTTCATGATCGGTGCTCGTATCAGACGTAAACATCCTCGAACCAAGAAACGTGACACGTACAGCTAACGGTGATGTCTGTTAACCTCGTGAAGAAGATATCCGTTATCTGGCAAGGGATGATCACGGGAACGTCCTGTGTCTCTCGAAAGACACGTTACCCACTTGTTCACAATTTGCGCATAAGCCAAAACGTCTGTCAAGGCTCGTATCTCTCCACGATGTCCGAACAGCTGTGAGCTTGTCGCACATGCGCTCTACTCGAGATACGGTCCCATCTGTCTGGCCTCAGCGGTCACGGATGCATGTGATAAAAGATGCAAGAAAAATGTAGTAAGACCATAAAAGAAAAGACAAAGTAGCCAGAGCGAAATAAAATCAAGAGATAGAAAAGGCTGAAAACTCTGGTATGGGTACGAAAAACGCGTAAAGCAATAAATGCAAGCAACGGTAAAATACAAAAGGCAAGATCTTGAAAATCAAAAATGGTAATCACGCTCCCTATAAGAGTATAAAAGAAGGAGCGGTGAGGTGTAAATCACCAAAAGCAACCAAAGCAACAAAACGCTAAAGCAAAAGAAAACACCACGTTCAAAACAAAACCCCACACGTCCAAATCAAAAATGCCTGCTCCCTCGTCGGTGTTCTTTGTTGAAGGTGCCAATCTTGGCAGAAGGAACCGATTGGCTTACAGCATGGTCAACGAACGTGCTGAAGAGCTGCCGAACGAGCTCGGCAGAATGCCACGGCTGGTCTTCGTCGACGAGCTCTACTCGTCACGGTTCTTCGTCACTCCAATGGAAGAGGTGTTCTTCCTAGAGGACCATGGGACACTGAGGACTTCATACTACGGCTCAGCAAACTCCGTGATGTTCTTCATCTCGGATAGGCTTCAAGAGTTCAACTTGGAGTCCACTTGCCAAACTGTGGAGCAAGGCGCTTACTACCAGCTCTCAATGACAGCCCAGAGCATACCCAGAATGACTCGGCTACCTCCAACCTGGCCAAAGGTATGGCTACTGGTGTGGAACTGCAGAGGAGTTGCAAGGCGTGCTCAGGAGTTCTCGCGAACCCTGAGGGACTTGAAGAACCAGTATAAGCCCAACATGGTTCTTCTGACGGAGACGCAGTGGCAACCACGGGACGATCATGGTCTCATCCCACTCCGGTTCCCACAAGCTAACCGGTTCGAGATTCCTGGCCAGCGCGACAGAGGCGGCATGTGGTTCTCGTGGAGCGACAGAGTCACGGTCAACGTCAACAGTGACGCAAACAGCTTCCGTGTCAACGTCGTTGCAAACCGTTGAATGTATTTCTATTTTTATAAATTATTAAAAATCAATGTATTATTTCCCTTTTTATTAAATATAAAATATCAATGTATTATTTTGGTTTGTAATCAAATATTAATATCTCCCTTTGTACTTTCAGTATTTGCAGTATCAATAATATCAGTATTTTCGCTTATTTATGGCATCTTTTACCTCATATATGTATGTTCCGCGGCAACTGGCGTCCCTCGACTGGATCCTTAATGCACTAACTAAATGACATAAAATAATAAACAAATGGAGCGAACTATGCAAACAAGGACTCAAACACACATAGACTGCCCAACAAGACCTAACGCCCGCTCCGCTACCAAAATGAAACGCCCCGACCCGTATTTACCGTACACAGTAAACACGTGCCGGAACTGTAACAACCCAACCAAAATAAGACCCGGCATACAGTGTATACAACAATAACTCGGCCCAACGGCCCAAAATAATAAAACAACATAAGTAACAAATCCGGCCCAATAACAATTAAAAACAGTGCACAGCAGAAGACTTAAATAACTCACTAACACTGTATGCAACACATGCAAACTATGGATCCAAGCCCGTCCAAGGGATAACGCAGCAGCCTGTCTGGAATGCACCATACCTGTACAAGAAACAACTCATCCTACGGGATGAAAGCCCGCAGGTGAGGGGTGAGTCCGAAGTGCTCACGACAATGGAAAGACGATCAATATGGGCACTAAAGTTACTCAAGGTCAAAAACAATCAAAAATCGACCAAAAGACTCAACAAAATCCAATTATCCAATTTTATCTTTCCGGGCCCTGCCACGGATAAGCTAGGGTCGTACCAGGTTATCAACCTGTTCCGGGTGCCAGATCAAGAGAACCCAGGGATAGACATCCCAAAAATAACAAACCGGGATAGACATCCCAAGCATAGACATGCTTATCACACGAACCCAGATCATGGCCACCACAAACAGTCTCTAACCATCCGGTCGTACCTCTACTTACCACGTGACAATTATATTATCGTTATCAAAACCAAAACTCAGGGATCGACATCCCTAACCAGGATACCAAGGATCGACATCCTTGTCACAACTCATTATTAATCCATTATTACTTAATCCAAAAGACACAGAAATTCGATACGGGGATAAACATCCCAAAAATACCAAACAAGCACCGGGATAGACATCCCGAGCCAAAACACAACAAAAGCACAGCATCCAACAATGCAACAACACCAAACACAATAACCGAGTAATAAGGCACATATTGAAGGAAATCCATCCTCACCTTGGCCGATTACTCAACTTCGGAAAACAATGACCGGTCCGACGCCGGCTCCTCGGGAAACTGCCCGATATCCAAACCTATACAACAAAACCATATATACACACACATAAATGCACATAATCGGTATACTATGATGCCCAAACTACGAAATTACCCATCCCGGTTCTTATCCGTTATTATTTCCATTTACCGAAAATATTTATCCGAACGTATATCCGAATACTACTTCGGTACCATACTTTAATTAAAACTCTTTCAAAATATATTTTCATAAGTTAACTATAATTTCCAAAATATTAATCTCCATAATTTTCCCAGAAAATAATAACGTATTTATAATTTTCAGAAAACATTTATATAGTATTTATCTTTTCTAAATATATATACAATTTAATTTTCCAACACAAAATATAATTAACTTTAATTTTCCAAATACATATTTATACACATATACCATAATCATAATTTTCCAAAGGAAATAATATACAAATTAAATTTCCAGAAATTATTTCTAAAGTATATATATATATCTTTCCAATTATTAATAGTTTCCAAAACAAAACTTAATTATTTATCAAAGTAATTATATTTATATTTTCCTGAAAATAACAGAATTAAATTGTCCATAATTTTCTCAAAATATATATAATTTTTTTCCAAAATTGAATTCCAGAATATTAATAAAAATATATATAATTTGTTTGTTTTTTTTATTAATAACGGACTGGGCCGTGAATAGTGTCGGCCCAGACCCAAGGCAACAGGCCCGAAGCACAGGCCCGCGCCCAGGACCCGGCCCAACACTATACAGCCCATTCACCAAATCCAACCCACAGACGGCGACCCGTTTCCACGAACGGATCCAAGCGAGATTACGGGTCTTACCTCCGGGTTGAGCGGCTGAGACGGCGGTGGAAGGCGCGAGCGGGGAAAGGCGAACCCAGCAGAAGACGCGGCGGACGATGGCGACTCCTCAGGCGGCAGAAGA
>JAKUCV010007198.1:0-18692 GCA_028386065.3 Turnera subulata
TTTTTTTCACAAACAAAAACCCAACAGAAATCACAAAATTGATGGCTCTCCTCAACGTCTCTGTGAGCATCAAAATCCCACAGAAACCTCCACTTTCCCTCCCAAAACCTCTCCTTCTTCCAAACCCACAACTCCTCCCTCTCTACCCCCACCGCCATTCCACTCATCAGCAGCTGGCATGCACCTCAACCAAGCAACCGCTGCAAGAATTTGCTAAAACCAGCTTTCTTGCTCTCCTCTCTGCCACTCTCTTCTTCGCTGATCCTGCACTTGCTTTTAAGGTAACCTTTTTTTCTTGCACTCTTTACATATACATACCCAACTTGTTTGTTTGTTGATAATTAAGAGATTAATATGTTGTTTGTGGTGGCAATGTGAAAAGGGTGGAGGACCGTACGGTGCTGAAGTGACCAGGGGACAGGATCTCACTGGCAAGGACTTTAGTGGCAAGACTTTGATTAAGCAAGACTTTAAGACGGTATACATATGTATACTCAATTGCTTTTTTCTTCTTTTTGTCTTGTTAATATTGTTTTAATCATTAATTAGTTCCTCTTATTGTTGTGTTTCAGTCCATACTGCGACAAGCCAATTTCAAGGGCGCCAAGCTGTTGGGTGCCAGTTTCTTTGATGCTGATCTTACTGGTAATTTTTCTCTCTAAAATTTCTGTGCAATTCAAAAAGCAATGCCTCGCTCTAGTGTATATACAACCATATATAGTAATTGGAATATAGCTGAGTGGTTATGACTCTACATGGTGGTGGTGATGGATATTGGTGTTGGAGGGGGCTCATCAATATGCTAATTTGTGGTACAAAATAATCACAGCAAACTGTCGACTTTGAGATGCTGTTGAACTTCATCAATATGTTAATTTTTCTGTTTCTATTTCTTTTCTTTTTTTCATATGATGGCTGGATGGATATGAATATGTTGCGTGCCCGTTCTTGATGATCTGGGTTATAGTGCAGGAGCTGACCTTTCCGATGCTGACCTCAGAGGTGCAGACTTTTCTTTAGCAAATGTCACAAAGGTGATCTTTCTGTTCTCCAACTGCGTCACAAATCGCAATAGATACCTAATAGGGTCATTTTGGGACTGGCAATGCAATTACCAGATGCACGGAAGAAATTCATTTTCCATGTTTATGGACCCATTGTTTCTAGAAAAAGAATCCTTTCCAGCTCCTCTTGTGTAGATGCTCTCTAACGTGCTCTGCATCATAATTGAGTAATACCAGTATTTGGATGTTGAGCTGTTTATTTCTCACTTTCATGTACTTTTTTGCCATATCGCTCAATTGCTGTCCCTGTGTTTGCTTCGGTTTTGCCTCATTCTGCAGGTAAATTTAAGCAATGCTAACTTGGAAGGCGCACTTGCTACTGGCAACACCTCATTTAAGGGATCAAATATAACTGGAGCAGGTAAGCAGAAATTTCGCTCTGTGGTTTTCAATTTATATTATGCTCTTGCCAAGATAAATGAGAGAATTACGTTGCAATAGCATACATCCTTTGGTGGTAATGGAAAACCAAGTTATGGTCAGTTTTTGTAACTTAAGGAACCCAGTATGCTTTTCATATATTTGATGAAACCTGTGATTGCATTAGTTGCTTTTATAGACCATAGTGTGTTGATTTGTACTTCAGCTAGGATAACAAGTTCAGAAATAATTCCTATATTACCAAACAGACCTTTCCCCGCCTTTTGGCCAAGATCAAATGTTTTAGATTATTACTCCTAACAGATACTCAGTTGGGAAACGTGCACTAGACTGTGTTTCCAATCATTGATCTCTGGACGCTTCAAATTGATCTTCAGGATTAAAATTCGAATTATTGTATTGCTAGGTTCACATGCCTGAAGACATTAATTAGTCTCTTCAGTCTTGGTATAGCTTACTTTCCTCATTTACTATTATCTGAAGGGGCGACGGATTATGGATGTTGAGTTAAGCTGAAACTGATCTTGAAACATTGGGAAATGCTTAATTGTAGAATTTTTGTTCAGAAAGTTTGTATAGACCGATTTTCCAAGTAATTAGTAGTTTGATATATGGTAATGGCCCAATCACAAAACCACTCATGTGGCCAAGCCTGTCTATATGTTTTTCTGTACGCATAGCATATCCCAGTACTTTGTTTGCCTGAAACAGCCGATTGTAAAGTTCTAAATCCCAGAATTTGATTGATACTGTAAGATCCAATTTTTTTACCAATCCCAGCAATGTCTTCGGTGTGAATTTGCTGGAGGACAGAAGGGAGAATGACAAAACCCTTTTTGTGTTTTCAACGTAGAATCACTTGTTTGATGTTCATATAGATTTCTTTAGTTGATTGGCTTTTTCTTTTTCTTCAACAGATTTCACAGATGTGCCTTTAAGAGATGATCAACGTGAATATCTCTGCAAAATCGCTGATGGGTAAAGGTTCTCATGCTCACAAAAACAAACACACAATCACCCTAGTACTACTATTCCCTCTTTTATCTGTGTATGCTTAACCAAGATAAATTTTGGTGAATTCTTGCCAGGGTGAATCCGACAACTGGAAATTCAACACGCGAAACTTTGCTCTGCAATTAGGTTCTTTGTTTACACCCGCCCATATATTGAAACACTGATCAGCGGCATCTTCAATGCATCTATAACAGCTGCAATTTTCATTTGAGCTTGGTATTTTGCCTACGCTTTGTAAGTAATGTATAATGTCTAACCATTGGTGGCATTTTTAGTTCCATTTAACGCAAGAAGTATATATCTATGCAACTACACACTGAAATCTTCTATTATAATGGATCATTGAGAGAATCTCCAATAGGCTTTTGTATCCTTTCCTTTACCATCTTTTCTTCTCAACCCGCTGCTGGTTTGAGGCTGCAGTTAAGAATGATGGGATGCGAAAGTTTTAATATTAATATATGACTCAAGCAAAATGCTTAATCCACTGAACTTTTATGCCAAAAGTTTTGTTCATAACGAATTGCTTTTGTCAAAATTGTTCATAATGATGAGTTGATGTAGGTAGCATCACTCATGATCCATGACTAGGATTGTAATTAATTACAGTAGTACAAGGCACAAAACTCGGTATTCAATTTCAATGACCATTGAAAGTGTGAAATGCTCCACTTACTCTGCCAAAAGTCTTTGTGGTCAACCACACTACAGTAGATGGCTCTGGCAGGCTGGGTGCATTTGCTACTAGAGTTCCCAATATGATAGTGGCAATCCAACTTTCTTTCTATCATGGGAAGCATCCAAAATGCCTTTCCTTCCACCTTTATGAATCTCGCTTTTGCAATAATCAGCAATATAATGCCGCACTCACATGCCTTTTTCCTGGGTGTTTCTGGCTATACCCAGTCTCCATCAGCAGATTCCAAGTAATGTTCTTGCATGGTTCCCTTCTGATGTGGGATAAATAGGAGCTAACCCTCACACAGCCTCGCATTTTCACGTTCCACATCACCACAAGCAGGTTCTTGAATGGTTCTCAGTTGACTGTACCACCTGTGACGATGGTTACAATGGAAAAGTCACATACTGATGATTTATCATCAGGTTATGAGGAAACCTTGCTATTGCTGCTTTGTTGCTTTTTTAATATGAACTGCAGCAGGACATAGTTTTGTCTTATTTTGTTGCAAAATTTGTATGGAAACCATGTTTCCCATTCCCTCTGTGGAACACGTTTCCAGTTTTTGGCCAAGAGAACATCTCCCTGAATCACCTATATTGACAAATCAACCTGTATAACTTTCAATTCGAATTAGTTATTATTTGACAAAATCAGCACTGCACACACAAAATGTTTGCACAAAATATTTTGCATACTGAGCATTCTTCGTGGATTAATCAAGGACAAGACATTTCAAAGCATTTCTCTCTCTTTTGTGCGAACCAAAGAACAAATTCTATCCATATCCTTTGCTTTTCACTCTGTTCTTTTGAACAAGTTGCTCTTCCCTCATCAATGGCAAAGGAAGAAAGCTAACAAGTGGACTCACGATAATGACCAACAATAAGAGATACGATTCTCAGCGTATACAAATGTCAAAATCATAGCGTGTGTTCATCTTCTTTACTATGTCTCCCCATTACTGTTGAAAATGGATATATACAATGCATGAAAATAGTAAACGTGGATTGTCCTACGTACACCTACCTCCTCCAAGCTCTAGACAGAAATGGTTTCTAATCTTCTGCACTTCCTAATCCTAATCTGCAAACTGCCATTCTTTAACCTCCCTTTATTAATATAATCGCAACACTGTCTTCTTCTTCCCTGTTCATACAATGAACATAAACATTTATAAGCCCATGTTCCCAACAAAATACAAAAAAAATAATAACAATATTGTAACATAGTACTAAGTAGTACTAACCTTAATCCAATAGTCAGGGTCCAGTTTCAAGGAGGACACGGTAATTCTCTGCACCGACATTGCCCTGGCATAGTCTGTTCTATTACATGTATCCTGGGGCTTGGTGGCAACCCTCGAGTAAATGGTCCGGGTCCCTCTCTGGCCCAACTCCTCAGCCCGCTCCAGCATGAAAACGACGGGTAGTATGCACGGGTCGGGCCCACCGGGGCGGGTGTTGAATGTGAATGGTCCATTGCTCCAGCTCCTCCAGGTCTTGAACGTCTGCAGGGGCATCCTCAATTCCATGGCGTGTACCAAGGTCGGGTACAGCTGAACCGAGTAACCCCACGCGACGGAGATTGTCCATTTCCGGGTGTGGTCGTGGAAGAAGGTCTGCTGGAGGATCCGGCCCGGGTCCATCTGGTATGCGGTGTTAAGTGACTTGAGCGATTCCGTTCGGTTTTGGTTTGGAAACAATGGATCCAAGTAGTCAAGATGATGCAGTGATACAAGAGGGGCTGGTGGGTGCGCTGATAGGATTCCATATGGGTTCCCCCTAATATCAAACTGCATGAGTTATGGCATCATCAACAAAACAAAAAAAGAACATCATTAGCATCATTGATGAATAATTTGTCAAAAATACAATTCAGTTCCAACTTTAGCAAACAGATAACACCAAATTTAACTTACTAGAAAAGGAAAAAGGCAAAAAAAATAAAAGTTTAGATACTTATATCGCAACGTTTATTTTTAAAAATTGACCCACTAAATGTTTTTTTGGCCCAGACCCACTAAATGTTGCGGTAATCTCTTTTGAAAAAGTTAATAATGGCACTCCTGTAACTTCAGGACACGTCCATGCGACAAAATTCGCCAAAGGATACGTGTGTCTCACACTCTAATGACAAGCTAGTTATACTTTATTTTTTTGAACCATGCTAGTTATACTTTATTAGTTCCAGGCTTTGTTTCTCATGCTTTTGCTTGGTTGAGGGAATATACTATATGGCTCCGCGAAACACCAAAAGGACATGCTTTAGGAATCACCATTCAAGAGTAACAGGACAACTATTCTCGAAGTTAAAGAAGAAGAATAACAAGACAACACCTTTTTATTTGAAAATTTTGGTTAGGTATACGTGGCAAAACCTTCTATAAAATGACAGAGCAGGCTTTAATCTTTTGCAGAGCCTCACCAGCTGGGGGAATAAGTACATTTTTCTTCGATGACACCCATAAGGACAAAGACCCACCGAGACAATAATTTAATTTTTTTTGTTAGTTACGTTATACATACTCCACTGACAGACCCACAGACAGGATATATATTGTGATGAAATTAATGTCTTAGTATACACCAACTAAAAAAAAAATGTCTTAGCACACATTATTGTCGTGTCTTTCAAAGCAATTTAACTCAAAAGGTCGTCACGTTTTCTGAACAATAACAAAGTATTTAAATCTTTCATTACCTAGTATTCAAAGATTTCATGCAAAGTGGTCGAATGTGGCACGTGTATAGAAAATAAATGTAGAATATATTTCAGTACCTTTTTTTTAAGATATTCAAGGTGTTTTGTATACGTACGTAGTATAAATATAGATGTACACATAATAAAATGCCAGCTTTAGAGAGTTTTTAGCAAAAAAAGGGAGAATGAATAAAAAAAAAAATTCAAATTAAGACAAAGTCAGATTATATAGGTTTTGGTGACCTTTAGCAAAGACTCAAGATTTACAGGTGTCGTATGCCTAAGGACCTCATTCCCGTATAAAAAGGGTTTAAAAGTCAAAGGAGGTCAAATCAAACGGCACACGGTTGCCACGTGGACGACCGAAAATCCACACAAAAGATTACGTACCTGGTGGAACCCAGGCTCGCGGGTGAGTTGCACCCCGATCTCGGCGATGCAAGCCCATATCCTCTGATCAGAGCCGTAGAAGAAAAAGTAGCGGTCAAGGCAGCCGTCCAAAACGGCGACCAGTCGCTCGGCCAGCGGGTAGCTGACAGCGAAGCCGCCCCCGCCGAACGCCATGTCGTACGC
Source organism: Turnera subulata (assembly GCA_028386065.3). Taxonomy (NCBI): domain Eukaryota; kingdom Viridiplantae; phylum Streptophyta; class Magnoliopsida; order Malpighiales; family Passifloraceae; genus Turnera; species Turnera subulata. The sequence continues at coordinate 6,415 of JAKUCV010007198.1, forward strand.
GTGCATCACGTCCTGCTCCACGCTCTCCGAGTTCCCGCCAACGTACCACATCTGGGTGTGGTCGTACTTCGCCAACACCGAGACCAAGTTGTGAGTGTAGAACACCGTGTCGTCGTCCCCCATCACGAACCACCGTATCGCGCCGCTGTTGTTCTCCTTCATCCCCTTCGCTGCTTGCCTCTGGCTCTCCTTGAAGCTGTCGCTTATGATCCTCGCTATCCTCACCGCCGACCTCGAGCTCGAGTACCTGAACCGGGTCCACTCCGGCGACGATACTCTCACCGGCGGCACGTTCGTCGACGAGGAGGATCCTTCCTCCTCCTGCTGCTGCTTTCCGGCGGGAGGGTTGTTGTCGTCCAGCCAGACGTACCCGCGGGTCTGGTTGGGTGACCACCAGAGGGAGCTGTAGTGGCTGCGGTCGCGCCACGTGGCGACCGAGCCCCCGATGCCGAAGAGGATGTGGGAGATGTTGGTCGGCTCCGGGTCGAACCGGGAGTTGGGGGTGGAAGGGTTTGGGAAGTGGTGCCAGTGGGTTTTGGGGATGAAGGTGGTGTAGAGGACGATGGAGATGGAGGAGAGGAGGCAGAGGACGATGAAGCCTTTCACGATGTGGGTGAATGTCTCCCATGGGTGCTTCACCGGGAGGGAGAACTGCCGGAGCTTCTTGACCGGGTCATGAATCGGAGGGAAACAGGCCGCCTGATTCATTTTTTCTGGGCAATAATATATTCTGGTGTGATGATCAGAAACAGCACCTAAGTGCACGACCCGGGTCGGATTCGGATTGATCGGAAAAAAGAACACCTAAACCCCGCTGCTGATAGAATTGTCAGTTGTGGATTGGCACATGGGGGGCAGGGAGGGAGAAAGTAACGGAGTTACCTCCTCCAATGTTGGATGAGGAAACAAAGAAGTAACAGAAGAAGGAGCTGCTTGTATATATGATCTTTATCAACCCCAGTGAATGCAAGAACTCTAATCTCTGCAAACACCAATGATCCCAAGAAGAGAGAGCAATTTCGCTTGAACCCAGTTCATCATCAACTGGGGAAATTCTTCTTCAATAAACTTTGGTATGGGTCCCTTTTTTCTTGTGGCTATAGTACTGTGTGAAGAAGGACAGAAGGGTGGTGTTAAGAAAGGTGTCTTTTACCTTTGGGGGGTTGCTTTCAGCTTTTTCTCGGATTGAACAAGAGGAGTGAGGAAGAATGATAAGGAGACATAAAAAAAAGAGAAGCAGATAGTTATGTTCGAATTGGAAATGGTAAAAAGATGTGCTCTTTTAAAGAAGGTATTTTATTTTCAGAGGGGAAAAAAACAGGTATGAGTGGTTTGACTAACCATTAAGGAAACACAAGATTGAAAATTCCACATGCGAGAGGTGACAAAGGTGATACAAGGATCACAAACATGCCAATCAAGTGAGAGAGCAAAACCAGCAAAAATTTTGCTGGTGAAGGAATTGTGGCGCTTGGTTTCACATAATAGAAGAAGAAGGGTCACTCGGGGGATTTGGTGCCCAACTTGCTCATGATGTTGATGTGGTTCCTCTCTAATACTTTCTTTTTCTTTTCTTTCTGTTGAACGGGTGTGGCTTCTCTATTTATTCGCAGATTTATCTGGTGAATTAATGGATCAATGCATCAAGGCATTTTCGTTTTTTTTGCGTGCAATGAATTTTTCTGTTTCAAAACAAGTGTGATGTGACCCTATCCACCTCAATGAATTTTGTCTACCGTGAGTTTTACTTACTAACTTTTTTTTTTTCGATTGTTGTTAGTGTTGAGTTTTATTCCAAAATTACCCATATCGTCATTCCATTTTTTTGGCTAAAAGTCTTTCCAACTTTACAAAGGTCATGTTTGTTTGGTATTTCGTCTGTTTTGGAATGGGCTGCTAATTGATTAAGAAAAAAGTGATATGGTGTTTTTTCTACCAGTTTTTGTGGATAGGAGGGGAAAGAAGGGGTAGGGAGAGAAAATGAAGAATTTTTTTAATTTAATTTAATTTTTTAAAAAATAATGGAAGAGAATAATTTATTAACTTCTATTCTTCTCCATTTATTTTAAAATTAATCGAGTAGAAAATAAAATTTTAAAATAAATTATAAATTTCATTACTAGCCTTTCAAGTATATGTCACTTTGTAAGTATTATCCGTTTTTCTCTTCTCTTTCTTTAATAAATTTATCCAAAAAAATAGTTTTTTTTTTTCATTTGTATCTTTCACGTCTCTTTCCTTCTTCCCATTTATGCCCCTCCTTCTTTCCATAACAATTCCAAAACAGACAAAGGACCTATTTTTTCCTTGTTTTGAATGTTTTGTTGTTATGAAAAAAAAAAAAAAAAGGAAGAAGACTGCAAAATTGTAGTTTTTAGCAACTCCCGCACGGTATAGTATGAACCGAGTAACTTTTAAGAGTTAGGATATCTGGAAATATCACTCATGCGAGGGAAATCCAACTCATAAAACTATGTTTGTGATTATCAAAAACTCGTCAGGGTGCATGTTTGTTTTTCATTATGAAGCACATTAGAGTGCTCGTGTTCGCAATTAAAGAGTTGATGATTAAATGTGTTTTAATTTGGTTAACTTCACATTTATTAACATCATTGTGATTAATCCCACCCGACCTCAATTATTCACATGAAAAAAAACATAACGAGAAGAGCACCATGAACTTTTATTTTTCACGAAAATGTAACCATATACGTCAATTAAGGTGAATTTCCCCAATTGTTATTACAAAAAAAAAAATGTAGACTTACGGTCTTTCCTATAGGTGACAGGCAATAATGTCAAATCTTCCATTTTGAATGCTACTATGATACAAGGATGCGACGAAACAAACATGTTAAACCCACAAAACTACCAATTAATGAATGACGATTATCAGCTAATTGGTCCAGCTGGTCCCAGATAAAGTCTACTGCCACCAAACTTTGTTTCTTGCATTAAATTATCGGGGCATATCTCTGGAGTCTGGACGATTCAATAAAAAACGGCATCTAATTTTTAATCGCATGCTCCATTTTTTCCAGTGGCTAGTAAGCAGTTTAGCAAGGCCCACAAGAAACAACCTCCTAAAAAATACTAATCAAAGAAAAAGAATTCATGGGCCCCCCAAGAGCAGGCCCGGCTTTATGTCTCGAGACAACCAAAGGAATTGGAGGAAACCTAGGATGCTAATTAGCCGTCATATTCAATAAATTAGTTCTTATTTTATTTTACTAATAGCATAGAAAGAAACCATTGAGAATTTGAGATTTCATTCCAATGTCAATCAGCATTCCTATCAGCCTGCGAGTTCGGATCCCATTTTGATTGACAATTTATAATTATTATTACAAATGTTCATTAAGTTGATAATTTGTCCTGGTCGTGAGAGCCTCTCTTGGCCTAAACTTTTATTTATTAAGAAAAAATAGTTCCTCCGGTAATCTGTGCCTTTGGGCTTAGTAAACTATGTGGTGTGACGGAGTGGAGGCGTCATGGTCCAGCTTGGCCCAATGTATCCATGTCGCTATTAATGGGATGGGAATTTTCTATTTCCAGGCCTCAACCCTCAAGCGAATCATCAGCATCCAAAAGGCCTAAACAAATGTTTTTTTGTCATGGAACGAGGTTGGGATAGGAGAAATGATACGGGAATAAAAGCAGCCATATTCAAGCCCAACAATCATTGTGGACCTTGTTCATTCATAATGGATCGGTATAAGATTTGCCTCTCCAGGCTAGAGCGTGTTCCTGCCCTACTGAATTAGTTTGTTAAGTTTTCTTTGAACATAATTAATTAATTTGTTAAGTTTATGTGGCCTATTCAATTCCGCCCAGTTGAGCTATAATTCATCAATTGGAATTGTTTACTTATGTGTCTTGAATTAATTAATATGGCCAAAACTTTTTTTTTTCGTCGAAATATATGGCCAAAACTGACAGCATCAATGTAGCGTAGTGGTACTTGTAGTATAATATTCCCTTGGGTTGAAAATATATCCTTGGGGTTGAATCGAAATTCCCATGTAAATCAAAACTTAATCAATAATTCTGTGCACACCAAAATCTATTTGTATTATACCCCAAATCATTGAGTGGCATGTCATGATGAACACTACCACATACTAGCTAGTTTGGTTGGCCAGGGAGTATTTCGTTTGTTCCATAGTTATCTACCTAAAGGTATATTTCTTATGTCATCATTTGTTGTTTAGTAATCAATTAATCGATCATCTTTCTGAATAGGCATGATTTTAAATTCATATTGCTTTTATTTTTATATATAATTTAAATTCATGTTGCTTCATCCACAAGTTGAGAATGAGACCAAATTAGGTCGACTCTGTTAGCGTATGAAGACAATCTCACTGAATTTTTTTTTTATAAGGATGCAGTCTTCAGTAGTCAATGATTGCGAAATATAATTGAAACTATTATACGTGTGCAATTGATTAAGCTTTTGGAATCATGCAACGTCCAGCTCAGGCAAAATAAAGAAAGAAATGCATTCAATTTCAAGCGAATGGGGTCATGGCTATCTATGGGCAAGAATCATTCCTCTCTATCCTGCAAGTTGCATAAATGTAAGACATAGCAATAAACTTCTCTTCATTGTGTTGGTGAACATTTTCAAATTACTCATGTTATACTTTTTTTCCCGTTGAAGAATTGAAAACAATGTCCTCCCATTTACCGGGGGGTTTTTTGGGATAGAAAAGAATGAATTTCCCACTTTTTACCCATATAAATTTCCATAAAATATGGAGTCTTTGCTTCATGGAGGATTTTTTTTAAAGAAAAGGAGTTAGCCCTAGCAATGACTTAATTCAATATAGACGTGTATGAAGCATGTGGAGGGTGTTAGAGTTGTTTTCTAGCCAAAGACATTGGAATAATTTGCGTCACCACAAATAAAGGTTTTATGTTTGATCGAAAGTACGATCGAAGATAGGACACTTTGTGTCTTTTCAAATTGGAAAATATTATAATTGATTTGTCTTGCTATGTGGACGTACATGTTCTAAAAGGAATAAATTTGGTAATGCAATGGATTCATTATGTGCCATTTTGATCTGTGATAGCAGCCACTTTAAATCTGTTGGTTTTCAACTTGATCAGGGCCAGTCAATTTCTTAAACCTTTTTTCTATCATTACTTAGTGGAATCTAAAAACCAAATTGATCTGTGTGATGATCTTTCTAATATGACCCTCCATGACTGAATATTTATTATGTGGTACTGGGTCAAACAGTTACGACTGCCGCTCAAATTGTTATTTGACAAATTATAATGGTTCCTTTACCTTAATTAGTGACTCCATTGAATACGTTAAAATGGTGGCTTGTCATTTCTCCACCGTCCGGTTTCATAATATTTGTACCACAAAAGTTTGGCCTTCTCCTTCCTTTGTGTAGCTAGTTGCACGATGTTTAATTTGCTTCTTGCTCAAACTTAATTAAAGAAGAAACTGAAGATTCTAAACGCATTCACTACAAACGCAAGATGCAAAATTATAGATAGATTATAAGCCTACCATGTACCTACAAGTTCAAACATTTCTTTAATTGCAGTCACCGTAATAAGATAAGCAATTAAGCATCCATCTCGCATTTGTTCTTAAGTGATCATAATCACATCAAATGTTATTATCATATCTTTTAAGTTTCACTTGCAAAAGACCTAGTATTATTTCCTGTATAATTCCTAAATATATTTTCCGGTCTCAAGGTTGTATGTTTTGAAATGAAACCAATTTATGTTTGTTCGTGCGAACAAATGGATTAGAGAGCCTTAATGAACCGACAGAACTTCATTAATTGAGGACGTACGTAAATGATCCAAAACTCATCATAAATGCATGGTAGTTATAATCAATGTGTAGATATGATTTGATACTTTGATTTATACACGCTTTATCAAACCTTCCACAAGGACCACGGTTGCTTGTCTAAGTGGATAAGTCCTCTTTCCCACGCATCTGAAGTATAATAAAATGATTCTCTGAATTGTAACATACACATGCATCTCACGCCTTCTGCATGTAAATTTACAATCAATTATATCAACTAATTAAGGTTTGAGAATGTGGTTACAGGAACCTTATCTATATCTAGCTTCTCGTGGCTAATCACAAGTTCAAATTTTGAGGAATAGAGAACATCTTTCATTGGTTCAAAGTGCGAATTAAGATTTGATGAATAAAGTACACTAACAAATTAAAAAGTGGTTCTTTCCCTAAAAAAAAAAAACAAAAAAGTGGTTCTATATCTTGGAGACGTCCCAACATTTGAAAGGCCGCTTATAACTAATGAGTCTGTTCGGTTTTGAATGAGTCAATTCGTGGTTTTTAAGAGCCGAATTGGATGAAAAAAATAGAAAAAAAAAAGAAATTACCAAATGATCAGAAGTTAATTAATTAGAAACCTCATTAATAGTAATGAAATATTACATGCCTTACTTTCGCAGACAAGAACCACTGGGACTTTACATTGTGTCTTATGGATCATTACGTACAAGAAACACGGTAATCACTGGTCATTGTCATTTTTTGCGAGTATTGGTGGATATATATTTCTAGGAACAATCTTTTCACCCCAACAAAATTATGAATGTATGATATATCACCTTTTATTATTTCTACCAAAAGTTTTGACACCACGCAAACCTTGTACAAATATAAGTCATATATTTTTAACCCATTTAGTTAAGTGGGTTGATCTAACATGGCGGTCAAGTCGACCCGCCAACCGAAGTATTTATTTGTGACCTGATTATATTTAGAGTATGTATATTTTACTATTTAAAACATTATTTATTAAATATTTAAGGCAAAAAGTTACTAATATTATCCAAAAATATTTTTATACATACTTTAAAATATTATTTTATTATAATTCTACAGCTTATAGTTTTATATAATATACAAATAAATCTAATTATATAGCTATTTTGAAACACCCCGACCCAAATTTACCCAATACACAGTATTTACCGAACAACAGTGCCGACACGTGGCACAAACAATGTAAATATCAGAAATAACGGCCCAACGGCCCAACATCAAATACACGTCACCCGATCTCGGGGACCCAAAATATAGCACAACGAAAGCAATTTTTAATTTAATGTCAACATATGCAAAGCCCGATGCAGCTAATGGATCCGAGTCTTGCCCGAGGGTACACTGCAGCTTCCCCTGTACGTTCCTGCACTACAAACAACTCAACCTACGGGATGAAACCCCGCAGGCGAGGGGTGAGTCCGAAGTGCTCACCGACGAAGGATAAACAGAGATATATAATCAACCGTAATACTTTCGAAGTAACACAAACAATCACAACACAAGAAACCAACTCAAACAACACAACGGAAGATTCCTACTAAACATAACTGAGCCAAGACCAAAAGAATGCTTAATCATTTTTTTATTACCAATTTTATCTTCCGGGCCCCGTCACTGGACAAGCTAGGGTCGTACCTGATTATTAACTAATTCTGGATGCCAGACCAAATCACAATCCGGGATCAACATCCCCAATACCAAAAATCCGGGATCAACATCCTAATATCAACAAATCTGGGATCAACATCCCAATATCACAAATCCGGGTTCAACATCCTAATAACAACATCATCCGGGATCAACATCCCCATCAACCAACCAAACCGGCCATGACACCACAGAACCAGTCCCTAACCATCTAGTCGTACCACTACTTTCCACGTGACAATTATATCATCATCTCAAATTCAATTCCAATTCCATTACTCTATCATCAATTACTCAACTTTTTATTGTCTCAGATTAGTACTCAGGCTCATCCAGCCAACAGTTTCATATCACTAACTACTCACAATTAACAGCTCAATGGTTACTCACAATACCACAATCCAACAGCACATTCCAGCAACATCGTGGCAAAATCCATAGCAATTAAATAGCAACAATAATCATCAACAATTTCCATAGCAATCATATAACAGCCAATAATCAATTCAGCAGTTCAATCAAACAACAAAATCAAACACAGTATCGCAGGCACATATCTAAGGTTATCCATCATCACCTGATGTGTCTCTGAAACTGCTATCCGGTCAAACCTCGATACCCTATATGTATATATATAGGAACACAATAATCACTTATAATGCATAACAAGATGATTATGCATGATACCGGTTTAACATTTACTAGACAGCTTTTCTGTTCATTTTAGTATCTCCATAATTATCTTATTACCAAACAGTTCTTCCAACTTGGTGGCAATTAATTAAATCCAGCGGTTATGTCGAGTATACTTGTTTTAAATCAAAAATCAAAACCGAGCGCCCAAGCCGATATCCCGGCCCTTAGGTCGCTTAGGTTAAGAAAATACATAAATACGTTGTATAAATTATATGGAGGAAATTATATTTGTCAGTAGAACAATTTTATGGCCCGTAAAATACTTCGTAATCTATTTAATATTATGAAATAAATAATATTTGTAAATAACATACCCGATAGTAAAACCGTTAAATAGAAAATATTGTCATCGGTAGGAAATCATTATAATCGGAATACGGTATAAGTAAACATTTGCAATTATATATATATATATATATATATATATATATATATATATATATATATATATATCCGATAATTTTAAATAGAGTGTAAGCGGTAACAGAATTAGTGATCGAAATATTATAACATTTAGTAAAATAAAGTCTTAGTTGTATAATCAAAATAATATTTACCGCTACTATGTCAATATATTATTTACGGTAATTTAATAATACATGGTTAGGTTATAGAATAAATTTTATACGGTTTATATATATAAAAGACTTATAAATACGTAGTTAAATTTGAAAACATTATTGTTTATAGTCCGTATACTAAATCATTAGCTACTTATTTATACATATGTATAGCCAAAGATATATAATTGTAACCCATAATAAAATTATGGCATAATATTATTTAGTCAACAGAAATATCGATAATATATATATACGTAAGAATAAAATTATAAATAAAATAAGGTATGGCCCGATTATCATTTTAGCCCAGGGGAACCGTAATTAAACGTATTAGTTGCGTAATAATATAATTGAGAAATTAAGCCCAGGGGACATTCACTTGCGTTTAGTCCATCGGAGAAAATAATAAACAACTTCAAATTAATGACGCAATTAATTTAAATAATATGGGCCTTTTATTGTAATTAGCCCAATAAAATCAAAAATTAAATTCAATGGGCCTTTTACGAGTCCAGGTAAACGTAAATAAAATTAAAACGGGAATTTAAATACTATGGGCCTTTTAAATAGCCCAAACGGAAAATAAGAGCATAAATTAAATAAATGCATAAAATTAAATAAAAACATAAAAGCACAATTTAAATAAATAGCACATAATTTAAATTGCATAAAATAAAAATCTTTAGTTAATATTAATTAAGTTAATTATTCGTTTAACTAATCGTTTAAAGGTCCGAGTCCATTAATATTGTTCAGGTTCGTTAATATCGTTCAAGTCCGATAAAGATGCATGAATAGTCCGAGGCTCGGGTTTTACCCAAAAGTCAGTTTCCGGGCTCGCCGGAAAATTCCTGGGACTGCCGGAAACTTGCCGGAATCCGGCTGCTACTGTTCACGCGGTCCTCGATACGGTTCATGTCCTCTGTTACTGTTCATTACCCAACTAAACGTCCAAACCACCGAACAGGAACATCACTGAAGCCACTGCTAGCACCATCGTCATACCCCCCGCCACACTCTGTTGACCGAAACTCCACTAACGGCAGCATCCACGAAGTCCAGATTTACTACCCATGCTCACAGCAGCTCCATCAGAGACATCAAACCCCAAAACAACAACCAAAACACACCCAATAGATCAACACCAGACCAAATCCGATAACCACAAGATCAGATTAACCACAACCCGAGATAGAATATAAGAAGAAGTAGACGAAGGTATAGAGAAGGGCAGTGGCCGAGGCTCACCAGTGCGATGGATGTGGGGAAGGAAGGAGAAGGAGAGGCGGCGAAGCAATGGCGGATCGGCCTCTGTGCTCGGTGGTGCGTGGAGAGGAAAGCAAGGCGGTGGCGGGGACTGGCAGAAGAACGGCGACGATGGCGGCGAGGAGGTTGCAGGGGCGGCTGTGAGTAGGGGCGGAGAGAGAGGAGATCGGGCTTCCTGTGCACGGCGGTGCCTCGGCTCGTCTTGGTGGTGGCGCGGTAAGGAAGAGCACCGACGGCGGCTCGTCGTTCTCCGTGACTGGTGCGGCGGTGACGAGCAGTGGAGGGAAGGGGTTTGAGATTGGGGAAAGGGGCTGTTCGTTGCAGCAGCGACGACTCGTAGCAGTGGACGGCGAGGTGGGGCGACGGCAGCTGTAGGTCGTGGAGGCTGCATCGGCACCACGTGGAGGAGGAAGGAGGAAAACTGGAAGGGAAGAGGAGGAAGGTGGTGTCGGTGGTTGGAAGAATGGAGGAGAAGAGAAAGGAGGCAGAGGAGGAAGGGAAAGAAATAGGGTGGGGGCGCTGCTCACGGGTGGAAGGAAAGAAAATAAAGAAGAAAAAGGAAAGAAAAGACAAGGGGGAGAAAGAAGAAAAGAGAGTGGTGGGGCTCGACGAAGAAAAAAAACGGGAGAGAGAAAAGAAAGAAAAGAGGGAAGAAAAGAAGAGTGACTGCGTGGCAAGCCACGATTGGCCGACTCGGATTTCTGTGTCAGAAAACGGAATCGCAAGGGGTACTCCCGTCTTTCTGATTTTCCGTCCCGAGTCCAAAAATACAACTTGGGCTCGGAAAATCTCATCGGTTTCCCCGAGCGTTGTCCAAGTCTCGGAACTGAAAACTGAGGCTCGGTAAGCCTTGGAGGAGGCTCGGAAATCCCGAGTAATCTTCGGAAAATAATTCCGAGGCTCGGTTATCGAAAGAAACTCCAGAGTGGCGCGTATCCTCAGTGACCGAAACGAAGCACGGTTATTCCCGGAAAACTCTCGGAAAAGCTCGGTCCGATAGAATTCATCGAATTACGGCGTTTAAACTGCATTTTAATTTATAATTAGTAAATTATTGCAACAAGAATTTCCCGGCTAAAATAGTAATAAAAGTATTGTTATAAATGTTGATTAGGAATTTAGTATTAATGGTAACAGTATTAACAATATTGATAATTTTGAGAGTTGTAAAAATAATAGTGAAAATATCGAAAATTGACTCGGTTTGGTAAAGTTTTTAATTAACCGCAATAAAATTTTTATTAACCACCGTAAAAGTCAAAACTGCTTGGTAAAAATCACAAAAATTTTACCCGGGTCGTTACATATTTGCTTAAAAAGTAGAACCAAATTTGTAAAATAGACAAATTCTAAGCTAACTTGTATGTTATGTAAAACGTGATGGATGTTATTGGTACTATTACACCCACCATCACTACTATATAATGTACACAATTCTAGGTATGAGTAATTAATAAAAAGCACAACAAAACTAGTGCTCTTCCCCTCACAGTCCCGCTTATTCTTCTTTCCCTTCCTCTTCATTCTTTCAATTGATCTTCACAATATTTAATACTAGTTTTATAATACGTTATCAGCACGATCGACTTTACCGCGAAATGAAAAACGATAGCAAAAAATGAAAGAAAAAAGGAAGAAAACTGAAAAAAAAATGGCATGAACTGCACCACCTTCAACCCGAGCTCCACGGCACTGACGTTCTGGGCAGTTGCTTGTAACAGCCCGGGTAAAAATTTGGATTTTTACCGAGACTGTAAAAGTCTTTTTACAGCGATTTACGGAAAATAGAAAAGGAATTTATGAAAATCGGGAAAAATAGAAGGAAAATACGAAAAAGGGAAAAAAATGGTGAGCAACTGTTCATCGTCACCCGGTTACCCCTGCACTGTGCACCGACTGGAGTTCCGGCCGTTTCCTCGCCGCACCGCCGCTCCCAGCTGCTTCCCCAAGCCGGCGCGACCTCACCCCAGGCGTCGCCGTCGCTTTCCTCCACCGGAGCAGCGCGGACGCGCCTTCGACCCGCCGGATTCCTCGCGGATCCGCTTCTTCTCCTCACTGCTCCGCCACCGCGCCGCCTCGCGCCGAGGTTCCACCGCCGTTGGAGTCGCCGCCTCACGCCGACCTCGCGCTGCCCTCCCTCGCGCTGCGTCGCGCCGTCGCCGCCGTCCCCGAGGTGAGGACCCGTGTTCTGGTCGGGTTGTGCCCGGGTCGCGCCTGGATCTGGATCCGGGTTGCGACCAGATTCCGTTTGAATTAAAAAAAAAAAA